>VYZQ01035082.1:47452-104457 GCA_013400655.1 Mystacornis crossleyi | reverse complement strand
AGTCAATCAAAGTGATGGTATTTTCCCATGAAATTAAAATAATGGGTTAAAAGATTGGGACCCCACACCTGCAGCTGGTGCTGAGCAGAAAAGCCGTGGCTGGGAGGATGATGCATGCTCAGCTTCCAGCTAAAGTCATTACACTGAAAGTAAAGGAGCTCAGGGAGTGCCCAGTGCCCAAATCCAATTTTCATAGCAATGTGTTGCTGAGAGGGAAAATTAGCCAATCCAAAGGTAATGTTCAGGAAAGCCTTTCCAGTAAAACTGGAAACAGCCTCTCAGTTAGCAGAGCTGCTCTTCCAATAAAGCACAGGTGGAATAAACCGCACATAATTTCAATAAATAAAACAAAACCCAAAGAAAACAGAGTTTTAAGATGAATCGCTTTCGAAAATAAACCCTTTTGGAATGTTTACACCCCAGCTGAGTTAGAAGTAAAATAAACCTTCACGTGCAGTAAAAGACCGATGGATTTCTTGGTGGGAGGAAAGCCAAATAGTTGAGTATTACCAGCAGAAAGGTGGGAATGCTGGATCCCAGCAAAGTCTAAAGTTTGTCTGCTAAAGTGACTTCTCCCCACCTGATAATTTCACTGGCACTCATAGATGATGTATTTACCTGCCTCCTTCTCCATCAGATTCACTCCCATATTTGTCCCTGTCTACCCCCACAGGAGAGGATGTGGCTGCTCAGTTCCCAGGTACCTCACCCATCCCACATCCCGCTGGTGGTGTGTGCAGTGTCTGCCTCACCAGCCTTTGGTGAAGACCTCCAGAGATCATAAACTTATTGCCTTTGACACTAATTAGTGATTTCCTTTCTGAATGTGATAATCCAGTGTCTAACCTCTCTGGGATGTGTGGCTGCGAATCCCTGATCGTTGCTTTACCCCACAGGAGGGAAGAGTTTGCTGGCACCACCAGGAAGCTGAGAATGTCCCTCAGTCCTAACCAAAGTCTTACTGATAAAAAGTCAAATATCGTGAAACACAAACTCATTAAAATTATGATTAAACCCAGGGGATGCATAAAGAAAAATACAGCTTGGATGTACAGGATTCAAACCTATAAATGTGAGTGAATGCTTCTACTTTGGCTTGTGCTTATTTCATTGACCCGTTCAGGTGGGAATTCCAGAAAAAGGGAGTGGGTTCCATGTGGATGCTCCAGCACCGAGCCAGCCTGGTTTTACCTGGCATGGCACTGGACTGAATTGTTGATAGGTATCATATCTGCTCTAAAGGAGGGTTTGTGTGGAAAACTTCATTTGGAAATCAAGGAGTCCAATGGAAAAAGAAGTCTTATTCCTATCAGTGAAGTTTGATTGCTGAGAGTCGATTTGGTGCCTTATGAAACAGGAAAAATATTTTCTGCCTCAGGAAATACGCATGTTAACTGGATATTACTTTGAATATTTTAATATTCTGGCTGACACATCTGTTCCGAGTAGACACAAACTTCTCTTTCATATGGCAGAGGATAATCTGGCAGCCGATGGAGGAAGATTGATGGAGATTGTTTCAGAGGAAGATTGTTTTGAAACATGATTTAAATGGAACCCTGGGGTTTATAAACTTTAATTAGTCTCAGTTCAAATGCTTTTGTTGCCAAGCAGACAGAAAGTGCTGATGCCTGGCCAGGGCTTGTGCAGTGGTCTTGGGCTTGGGGTGGGAGGCACTGGCTGCTTTTTTCCTCAAATCTATGCTGGCCACAGCAACGCACATGGGCTGCCACCAGATTTACACAGATGTGATTGTCTGCCATCCCGTAAACATTTCTTTTGATGATGCCCCAGAAAGAGAATCTAGTTCAGTTCCTCCAGGCTATGCAGAGCTAACTGGGATGGAAAAGAGTAAGCAAATACGTGGAAAAGAGCCATCAGTGGCAAAGGAGCGGCTGGCATCCCCGGGAAGCAGAGTGCCCTGCAAGGGAGGCTTTCCTGAAGCTGCCGGAGCAGAGGGCAGCCAGCTGAGCTCCTTAAATGCACATTTTCTGATGAATAAATGTTGTGCCTGTCATTTGGAGAGGTAATTCTTCTTAAGGAATGCTCCTTTTCCCAAAGACAGGCACTGAGATGCTGTTAAAGCCCTGCTGCTCAGGGAGGGTGTCCCAGGGCCGCTTCCTCCCTTCCCCAATTAATTGGAGAGGACGTGATTCCAGTGCCCGGCCGGCCGGGGATCCTCTGCCCTGTGCACTCGAGCATTCCACCTTTCTGCTGCACTTTGAACCACTTCATGATACTTCTATTATTGGCAGCACCTGACCGGAGCAAACGGAGCACATCCTTTTAGGGGGATTGTTTCTGCCCTTAATCTGTTTGTTTGTTTATTTGTGAACACTCTGGCTGAAGGAGTTTATTAAACAATAATAATAATGCTGAGCTACAATCCTGAAACAGCTGGCGGGGTGTGTTCCTAAAAACCTGGTAACATCACCACACTGCTGGGTATTCAACATTGTAATGGATTTAAAAACAAAAAAAACCCCAAACCAAATATAACCGTGTGTGCTTTTAATGGGATTTATTCCCTGTTTGGTGGGTTTCACTTTCTCCTTCATAATTTTGCTCCTGATTTTGCTCAGCATGGCAGACCTAACTCATTTGATTGCTGCCCAAAGGAATCGACACCGGATTTCCGTGGCCTCCCCAAACAGCCAGAGAGAAGGCGAAGGGGCTCTACAGGATCATGTGTGAGGGGAAGAGAAGCTGCAGCATGAGAAGCACCCGTGAGCACAGAGATCTGTCCCTCCCCTGGCTGAGGGACTCGTGCAGCTTCTCCCTGCACCAGCTCACTGCTGCTGCTGCTTCCAGAGTTATCCGGGGGTTGGCATGGCCTTGGTAACTCCGCAAGGGTCTTCTCCTTGAAAAAACTACAGTGTTTATTTTTCTTTTTTTCAAACTAAGGGAGCAATTCGGGTGCCCAAACTAAACACTTGTGCTATTACAATCTTTCCAGGCTGTCTCTGCTGCCACCTGAGCTGCCCCCCTACCCCTTCACAGCCCCAAAGGAGATCTCAGTCACCCTCAGGGGTGAGAATGACAATAGATGCTTATATCTGAGTCATTAAATATCATCTGCAAGCCCTGTTTGCACACCAAACCAGCTGGAATTGAGTGAAAGCGTGAGAGAAAAATAAGCTAAGCAACACAGAGCCTTTCTTAGGATAGGCATGGAAGTCAGCAACTTTCAGCAATCTGGGGTAAGGGCCAATTTACTGGGGTATTCCCTGCAATTAGGAGGCTCTTTCCCTTGCTCCGGAGCTCTGGCAGGTGGCTGAGATGAGAAATCCTTTGGTTTGAGGGATTTCCTAATGATTATGGCTTTTCCCCTGTGCTTTGTACGACAGCTCAGGCCTCCAAGTACTTTCCCTTAGCAATCTTAGCGATAATTACAATTTTCCCCAACTTAAACAGAGGTGAGGGAGAATCAAAGCCAGGAGTTGCTGCCTTCACCATGAAAGCCCTTTGCTTTCCCTGAACCTCTTGCTGCCACGTTCAGGGGCTGGCTTATAGTGCTCAGATAACAGGCTGTCCCTTCCCATCCCAAAGCGGTCTCTGCAGGAAGAGAAGCTCTTGGTTGTCTCTGGCATTTTCCCAGCAGCTGCTCCGGAGCGGCTCCTGCACGGCTCAGAGCTGCCACAGCTCCCATCGCAGTGGGGCCAACCCCAAATCCCACACCTTGCAGGTGCAACAGATCCATCACCTTCGCTGAGGCTGGGACTTTTATTGGGGCTGCAGCAGAATCAGACATCCCAAATCCGTTGCCTTTCAGCGGGATTTGTGTGTCTGATTCCCGGCAGCTCCTCTGACAGGCTTCCCCTCTGTTCCTGCTGGAGCCAGCTCTAAGCCTTTCATCTATTTTGGCAATTACCACACTATTAGAACCATTTCCCGCTAAATCCCATCCTGCATCAAACTCCCGACACATAAAATACTTCATACCTTCACATTTACCTTATAACACTTGCAAGCAAGATAAAGTGATTCACTCTTCTGGCAATCTCCCCTGTTTGTGGCACATAAATTATTATAGAAGTCTTTAAAATTGGAGCGTGTCTGTTTAAAATATGTTTCTAAGTAAGGAGGATGTATGAACAAAATAAGATTTGTGCAGAGATTTCTAACCTGGCAGATTTAAAGCAACTTTGCTTAGAGTTTACTAATGCACCTCTCCGAAGCCCTCCCACACCACTTCAGCTGGCTGCTTGCAGGGTTATTTTTCCAGAGTCCTCACAGACAGTGACCAGATTTTGGGGTTCGTGCCTCATTATATCCTTCCTTTGGCTCGAGGCTGATTTACTGCCTCTGCACTCGGCTCAGGTTGGGGTTGGGGTTTGGGTTTGGAGAGCAGATCCCCCTCCTGCTGTTGAGTCACCTGAGCACAGGGGTTGTACTCCCACGTAGCCATCACGGGACAATCAAATCACAGCACAGCTGGAGTTGTTTTTGTGGCTCTTGCTGGGATAATATCTGGATTTCATAATCAAAGAAGCCTGACATAGTTGATCTTGCACACTGAAGTCTGTGGCTCGCCACAAATATGAGCAGCAAATCACAGCCTCCTTCTCTTTTTTTTCCCCCTGTACGTATTCTTAAGGACCAAGGACGACAAGTGAGGGCTTTGTGGGCCACCTCTGTGTTCTGGGGCCAAAAAGGGCTTTTCCATCCTTTGTGTGAATTGGGTGAGCCTGGCACAGGGTCTCACAGAACCAGACCCTACTGTGGAATCACCGAGTGGTTTGTGTTGGAAGGGACCCTAAGGATCATCCAGTCCCACTCCCCTGCCATGGGCAGGGGCACCTTTCCATTGGATTTCCCCATTTTTGTGCTCTCTTTCCATAACAAGCTGTAGCACAAGAACATGGAGTTAATAAACACCAAGTGGGATGAGTTTGGGAGGGGACAAATGCCTGGCCAAAGCAAACAGTACCCACCCAATATCCCTGCAGGCATCTCATTTCAGCTGGTGGGACTGATGCGTCTCCCCTCATCCTCTGCAGAGCTGGAGGCCAGGTTTGGCCCAAGGAGGGTCCTGGGGACTGGGCTTGGCCTCACCCAGGGTGAGGCAGGGAGACATCCAGCACTTCCCACCCACCCTGATCAAAGGCTCTGTGTGTGCAGAGCTGGCAGAAGAGCCTTTAGCAAATCTTCAGAAGATGGTGCAAGTGAAATGGACCGGGAGGTTTGCTCACAGCCCTGCTCTCATTAGCAATTAACAGTCCTCCCTCCCGGAGAAGAGTTAAAGGTTCCTTCACAGGGGCTGGCATCTTCCCATCTCCATAGGTTGCTCCCTGTAGGCAGAATGCCACGAACTGTTTATTTCCTCCCTAAAGTGACTTGTCACGGAGAGAGCAACCAGGGAAACAGGCAGCCCAGAGATTCACCACTTGCAGTGACCACACCTCCCCTCCTACTTCTATATCCAAATCCATCTGGATCAGTCCTGATCTCTCAGGATTGCTCTATCCCCAGTTGCCCCACGACAGCCACCCCTACTGCACTGCACGTGTCTTCAGCCAAAAGTAGCAACTCATAAATAAAAAAGGGATTTCTTCCCACTACGTCCTATATTCATACTGCATGTAAAGGACTTATTTTGCTTGTATGGAGTGATCTTATTCGATGGCACACAAAATCTGTCCTGTCCTACAGGAGCTGAGTGGAGCACAGTGTTTTCCTAAAACCTTCCCACTTCTTGGAAATAACCTGCAGGCAGCTCCAAAGATGCTGACCTCCAGACGGTTTCACACACATGCTTTAAAAGTGACATGGTCAGAGTTTTCCACGTTTTACACTGTGGTAAAAAGTCAAAAATAGGCATTTACTCTTCTGAGAGTGCAGTGATGCCAGAGGATCCAGGGGAATCAGAGAGTCACGGGATATCCAGGGTTGGAAGGGCCCCACAAGGATCATCGAGTCCAACTCCTGGCCCTGCACTGGACACCCCAGGAATCCCCCCGTGCTCCCTGCAATGGGAAAGAAGAGAAGCAGCAGCAATCCTTCCCCAAGGGCAGCAAGCCCAGTGCCTCCAGGGTGCAGCCAATGCTTTCTCAGCGCCTGCTGCCCGAATTGTCACCACCTGGAAATCCCAGCACCTCCCCAGGAGAGGGAGGAAGAGCCCAGCAGCAGTGATTTCTGGAGTTTGGGCCATCTGATACTTTCCTTTGGATCCATTCCCTCGCGGGCACTGCTGTTGCTCAGGGTGGCAGCAAAAACCCCCGGAGTCTGTGATTAATCAGTGACGTCCATGCCTGGTGGTTGGTGCACTGCTTGAGCTCATCTCTTCATCTTTTCCAGGGAAACCTGGAATTTTGAATTCTTATGAATTCGTGTTCTGAGAAAAATTCTGGTTTTACTGGGAAATGGTGCATTCCTGGAGACGTTGAGAAATGTCACATTTGTGGCTCATTTAATCTGCATATTTGTATCTGGAGTAATATTGCATTAGGTCAACTGTCATTGTCATTTCAGATATACGCTAATTTCCATATCTGCACTCAGCTGTTGTATCCCATTTGATGTTACACCAGGAGCCTTTCCTTCTTAATTTTTAATCTTTTTTTTTCTTCTTAGAACATTTTAAGGGACTGTAAAACCCCCATAAGGTGGAAGATAAGGTAGTTTTCAAGTATAGCAGATCACAGGAAGAAAATCCAATCTTTCACATATTTTCATTTAAATTTATTTCATAACCAGGAAGCGAGAGGTTATTGCTCTTTAGAACAAGATGCTGAATTTGTCCAGATTCCTTGGTATAGACATTCATCCGGTTACATTTATTTAATGTGCTAAATGACCTTTTAAAAATGGGTTTTGATGTCATGTAGAATATCAGCAACACATTTTAGAGCAGCAAGAATGCAAGTTCCTTTTTATTTCTTACTTTTTCTGTGAATCAAAAAACTAAACATACTTGCATTATTTTTTTCTAACAGTTCTTTGGATCAGCTACAATATCTGTTTTTAAAAAACAAAGATATAACAACCTTCAGTCCTTCCAACTCATCTCAGGTGTTAGAAGAAATAAGAGACTGAGAATTAATCTGTAATTTTGCTTATTTGCCTAAAATTTTCATCTTCATAGCTAAAGGGACCTCTCAGTCCTATTCTCCCACAATCTGCTTCTAGAGTTGAAAAATATCTAGAGAGTATGGAGAGAACACCAAACCTCAGGGGTGTTTAAGATGAATTATACTGGGGGGAAAAGCTTTAACAGAATGATCTTTCAGAATACTAATTGGTTGATAACGCTGACAATTAGTTGCTTCAACTCGGTTTTATTTCCTTCAATTTAGACAGTTAAATATAGACACAAAGTTTGATAATTACACTCCAGTTGGGAGATGTACTATAAACAAATAAGATACAGTGTCTAAATTGATTAGCAAATCTGCATAAAGCTTTCTTTAAATGCAAGATGTATTTTTCATTACTGTGTAATTATTCATTAAACACCAGCTGTTAAAAGTCAAGTTAATGAAATATGAAAAAGTGTAGGATAACAACCAAAGTCAACTCATTTCAAAAGAATTTTCTTGAAAGGGTTTTCTGGAAATAAACTCGTTTGATTTGAGCCAGTGAAACTTGCCACACAAATCCAAGGAGGAGAGGATAATGTTTGCTGAGGATTTCATTGTAAAAATGAAAACATTCCCATTTCCAAATACCATTTTCACGTTGGTTTCTGAGAATCAAACATAACATTTCACCCAAAGTCTCCTAGAGCACGGTGATATTTAAGCTCTTAGGAAGTTTAGGCGAAAGCAAAACTCACCACTTCTTTTCTGTCTGAAGTATTTCCCAGATTTTCACTGTCAATTACTTCTCATTCTAATTGTAAACATGAACTTAATTGCATTCAACACATTTGACTGCTTCCATATGGAATAAGACCACAGTGAGGTTTGACAGACCACAGAGGTGCTGCCATTTGAAATCCTCTCATGAGCTGAAGAGGCAGGATAATGCAATGGCACAGAGGAATTCTTCTGTGTGCAGTTGAGCACTCCTTAAATAGCAGAAGCCTTTACATAAGGACATGTGTGCTCCTCAGCTGCTGTGGGGGAGCTGCAGCTGGGGCATGGAAAGCTCCTGGTTCTGGTTATTCAGCAGAATTACAGCAGGATGGGGGAAGATTTGGGTGCCCTGCTCCTCAGTCGCCTCCCTGCTGCTGATCCAGCATCTGTGCCAACCGGTGCCCCTTTATTCAGGAAAGCCAGGAGTTTGGGACACAGAGAATGGAAGAATTATAGAGTGGTTTGGGTTGGAAGGGACCCTAAAGATCACCTCATTCCACCCCTGCCATGGGCAGGGACAGCTTCCACTGTCCCAGGCTTCTCCCAGCCCCAGTGTCCAACGTGGCCTTGGGCACTGCCAGGGATCAAGGGGCAGCCACAGCTGCTCTGGGCACCCTGTGCCAGGGCCTGCCCACCCTCACTGTAAAAATATTCTTTAAATCTGATCTAGACTGTTCTTCCTTCAGTTTCAAACCATCATCCCTTGTTCCTTCGCAGCAGGACCTGCTAAAATGTTTGTCCCCAGTTTGTCAAACTGAAAGGTCTGACACAGCTCATCCAGCTGCATTTTTCAGCCTCTCTGCCAGTTAAGCAGCAAGGGTTGTCATACATAAACATTTTTTTCAGAAACCTGATATTATTCCCTGCTGCCAATTAGGTTTAGCATAAGCAATTTTTTTTCCCCAGCTCTTTTTCCACTTGGTGGAAAAGCCTGATGTTTTTGTGCCTGAGTCCAGCTGAGAAGTCAGCAAGCTGAGTGATTTGCAGAATGGAAAGTTGAAAGCAGCATGGATACAGCAAAACATTTGGTTTTAACTTTTTAAATGGAAGCAAAAGGTTTGGATGGACCCAAATCAAAGTGTGCAATTTGGGTTTGTTAAACGAAATCAAAACTCTGGATTGCAGTCTGGCCTGGCACGAGATGCCCACAACATCTGAACGTTGTTTCTCTGGATTCATGATGGTTCACAGACACCAAGCTGTTTTCTCTGTGATTCTTCAAGTCAGGGAGATAAATCACATTGCAAATCAGTTTTCTAATGTTATGGCAGCCACAGGGAAATGGTGGAGTCACAGGAGGGAGGCGAATGTCTTTGGGCTCTTGGTAAGAGAAGAGAGAGTGGTTTCTAAACCAGTCTGCTGGCTAAGCCTGTACTACACTGGAGATGATGTCTGGGGCTTCTACCTTTTTTTGGATCATTTGTCATGGCTTCCTAATCCTGTTTTATTCCTCAGAACTGGAAAATTTCCCTTGCATGTCTGTATTGCTCAAACCACTTGGGTGTGTATCAGCCCTTATCCAAAATGCTCTTTGAAATTCCACTGTCATTGAATTCTAATGGCTAGAGATGCCTACACAGTTTATGAAATATTGAATGATTACCTTGGCTACAGAGTATTTATTTCCAGGCTGATAACTTTCTGATAAGAACCTGAACATTTATAATCAACTAACTAAATCAGCTTTAAAGATTGTAACGTATTTCACCTACTACAGTCTTGTTGCACTTAAAATCACAGCTAGAACAAAGGCCACACAAATGTGAAAATCTATCTGTTAAAGAAATAATGGCTGTTTAGGAAGTTCATACATGTTTATGAGCAGAAACTAATTTCTTAAGGTTTAGAGTGCCAAGAAATCCATGACTTTATATAATTCTGGTAGTTGGGGCAATAAATAAACTGAACGTACAAGAACAAAACTACTCCCATTGTGAAATGTGTCACAGTTCACAGAAAGGATCAGTGTGCTTTCCCTCAGGCATTTCTTAGGAATAAGAGGTCAGCCTACTAAAAGGGGTCCCAGCCTGGCCTTCAGATTTAGATTGGTCTTACTCTCCTGTCCCTGAATGCATTTGCTCAGCTAAAATAAAGCATCTTTTCTGAATTCCATTTTCCGGGGTGAATTCCATGGTGATCAGGGTGTTTTAATCACACCTTGTACAGGGGTGACCATGAACACAGGACACTCCTTGGAGCAGATATGACACACGCCAGGACCCAGCCCGAGACATGCACTCATCATTTTCCCCTGAAGAACAAAAAGATGGAGAGATCATCACAGACACATGGTGAATATTTTCAATTATCAACAACTAATGTAAAAATTGATTGGAGAAAACCCTGTAGGCTGGCAGACACTTGGCTGAGAAAGATGTGTTGGGAGAGGGTGAAGGCTTTAAATCAGGCACTTACAGGGCTTGGTTGTCACTCATCTTTCAATCCCATCAAGAGAAAATAGTGGCCTACTCCATGTGCTGGTTTATCCACTTTGGGGTGACTGAGATCATACAAACCTCAACGTCCTGAATGATTGGCTGCAAACTGACTGTTGGGTTTACTTTTTTCATTTTATTCGGTATAAATATATTAAATATTTGAGTTTCATAACTTGATTCCTGGCCTGCCACTTTGGGAAGTACTCACTCTTTCCCAATTAATGCAGGAAGGCAACTAAAGCCAATTATTTTTGCCTGTTTGGGAAGTTTCCCCTGTTTGTTGAAAAGCTTAACAAGGGTTAATTAAAAGCCCTCAAAGTCTTTCCACTGGTCTTTACCTAAGCCTTTCTACTCCAGCAAGCTCAGGGTCAGGCCTTAAATACTGTGTGCTATAGGGATGGATGTCTAAAGCAAACAATGAACAGGGGATAGAAGTGACATGAATGAGAAATAATCCTGATTCCAGCATAAAGAATGACCTAAAATACTGAAATACAGCAGATTTGTGTCTCGACAACTCCTGCCCATGCTGCAAATAACAGCAAGGCACATAAGTAATGGTCTTTTCTATCTAATCTTGCCAGAATTGCTCAAGAAATATCTTTTGGGGGATTAACTGTTCCTGAACACTTTCTTCAGCGTATCAGCTCAGAAAACCTTTTTCTTTGTCATGTCTTTCTTACCTATGAGACTTTTTCTTTAGACAAAAAGCAACCTTAACCCAGAAAGTGCAGCTTTTCAGATCCTATTAGAAAAGACCACATTTTGCTTGTGCCTTTTATGCTGTTGCACTGAGGAAAGAAGCAATGCTGCCACACTCATCGGGGAATGAAATGCTCAGGGCTAACAGAGGCAGCCAAGCCAGGAGGAGCAATTTTAAAGAAAACAGGACAAAGATATTGCTCTTTTTGAAAAAATTCCAATCAAGCCCTTTCCATATAAATTCAGTAAATCACCAAAGGAGAATTTAGTAATATTTTAAAGCAGTTTCCTCTGGTAGACACAGCAGCAGATAAACAGGGTGGTTGTAGTCAAGAGAGATCCCAAGTGATCCGAGGATATAGTTGGAGCATATTTTGCTAGGATGGCTGGAAGTCTGAGCAGGACATTGTTTTTGTGAAGTGTGTCACTGTTCCCTGTTCCCACTTTCCCAAGTCCGTATCCTCCTATAGCTACAGGTGCTCACACAAACCCAGTCCTTCGTAGAATCCATGCTCCTTTAATACCCACACAGGCAAAATCCTTCTCTTAATTTGTCTTGGAGCTAATATGATACTCCTGACCCAGGAGCTGGGAAATGAAAATATGTATTTCGTGTTACTCTGAAAATCAGATTATCAGAGGACACCTCCTTGACTCTCTCTACATGCCAAATATAGCATCTTACAAGGGGCCAATTAAAAAATTAAGGAAATGAGACAAAGCACTTTGTTACCAGAATCCCTTAGAATATATAAAGTTCTGTTTGGATAATGTATTGCCTCTTGGAATTTTTATTGCAGATCCTGTTCTGGTTTTCACTCACGTTATAATACAGCTTTCTCTGGTGAAAATCATCCAATACAGAGCTTACTAAAGCTGCACAGAAACTAATCCTGTCCTTTGGTGGATAAATGTGATATCTGTGGATTTATCTGTATTTTTGTCTGCGTCTCTGTCTATCTGTAGTAATTTAGCAAGAACAATTCCAACAGGCAGGGTTATTCTCATGCTCAGGACAGAGAGGAGCGTAAGAAGAAGGAACAAGATTACCAGTCCAGTTTTCCTGTTATCAGCTCAGGAGTGGAGGAGAGAAGGGGTTTTTACCTCCTTCCTCACTGTGGGACCTCTGTGGATAACTGGGAGCAAGTTAAGGCTGTGAGGAGCCCTCAGTCCTTTCTGGGATGGGCACAGGACTTTGCCAGTTACAGCCCCTACACCTCACAGGACCTGAGTAAGGGAGGGTAGTAAATAATTGCTGCTAAATCCAGGATCACCATGCACACCAGGGGTTTTACACACTGCTCATCCCCTGTGCCACCGCAGCTCAGACTATATTATTGAGTGCTGGAAAATCACACAGTTTGGCTCAAATTTGTTGTGGGTTCCACCGTCATGGGGTGTCACGGGGGCAAAATGGCTTTTGAGGAACATCCATGTGGAACACAGAGCATTTCTCTGGGCCACTGTCAGTGCAGGTTTGTGTTCACAGTGCCATAAACCTGTGCCATCACTTCCATTACAGACGAATATTCTCAGTGATGCATGTCTTGTCAGAAGAAATCATCTTAAACCTGGGGTTTGGCAGCGCAGGCCTCATCCTGCGAGGCTTATAAAGAAAAAAAAATAATTCCCAAAGCATATTTTAAAATGCGAATATTGATTTTAGCTGATTCCTGACTCAGTGGATAATTACGAGCTTTTATCCTGCTTTGGGAAGCCTGGGAATACAGGGCTTGGGCGTCCCTGCTGCTAAGGGAGATGGGCTGTCTCTGGAATTACACTTTCAGTTTACTAGACCATGCAAGCTGTTTGTTGATATAGCCCCCAAGTTTGTTTCAACATTGCTTTTATCTCCTTCAGCTGCAACAACCCAACAAATCTTTTTAAGACAGGTTTTCACTTATCTTTAAAATGGGCAAATTCTTAAGAGATTTCCCTTTGGAAATCATTCCAACGACTACATGAAAATCATGGCAGAAACTGTCCAGCTTTTGAAACCAGAAGATTTGGATTTTCTGCCCTTTCAATCCCACTGCCACCTCTGAGTAACCCACAGGGGAGGAGATGGCCTTTAAAGGTCCCTTCCAACCCAAACCATTCTGTGATGCCATGATCTGACAGGGTTTGCTGGCACTGGAATCGCTGCCCTGCCAGGGCATGTTAGAGGATTTCCTGAGGGGCAGACTTGCACTTTATCCTAACTGGGTTGAACTTTCTGTTCTGTGACCCCTCCAATATCACTCACTGGGATGCCTTTCCCTTCCCTTCCCTCGAGTCAGCACCAAAGGCAGACTGTCAGATGTTAAAGAGGTCTGATGAGGGAAAAAAGGATGGAAAGTAGCAGAGCTTTGGGTTTTGGTTGCTTCCCTCTGCTAACAGGGAAGAAATGTTAGAAGGTTTGCAAGAAAGTTTAGAAGAAAATAAATTCAAAATCCACTGTGACCTTCCAGAGGTGGAATCAAAGAGGGGGAGAAGCCAATATACAAGGGGGAGGAATGATGATAGCTGGAAATCCAAGGCCGCAGGACTGTTCGCAAACAAGGAAATATTGCAGGGGATTTGCATTAAGACAACCTCAATTTCTCTGCAGTTGAAGCCATTTTTGAAGGCATTGTTTCCATTTCAAAGAGTGTACCTGGAAGAAAAGAGAAGCTCCAGCATCATCTGGCTGTGGGGCTGATGGACATTTCCAGTGTCTCCAGGTGTGGAGATGCTCCTCCTGCTCTGCTTCCTCACCTCCCAGGCCCAGAGGATGAGGAGGAACAACTCCTTGAAGCTAGTTGAATTATACAGATTTCAAATGGAAATTTTAAAAACCCCTTTTTTGAGTGATAATTAACAATTTTCTTTCACATAAGACAAAAAAAATCCAGCATTTTTTTAAGGAACACAAATCCCCATTTGTAGCTTTCTGTCCAAATCTTTAGGGGGTTTGGCTTTTGTTATTTTTCAAATAACAGAAATGGGGACTTAGAGTTAATTTAATAAAGCTAAAACTTGTGATGAAGAGCAGGAGATCCTCAACACTGGGAAAAGAAATCAGTCAGCAAATCCTTTAATTTTTCTCTCTTTACAGCTACCAGATCAATGAGGCACTCAGGCCTGCAGAGGAAATTCTTAACATGAGCACTGTTAAAACATTTTCATCTCCAGAGCTTGCCAAGAAAATGCAGGTGTTCCTGGAGCCCCAAGTAATAAAAACTCAGGGCTCCTGGGTCTGGCTGACAGGTATTCCTGACAAAAGGAAGTCATCCTTCTGTGTGGGAGATAATTGCAGGTGATGTTTATTATGCCTTGGCTTGATAAAAATCAAAGAGTGATTAAGGACATTGACAAAACTTCATCACTTTCTTCTTTTCTGCATTATAATTAGATTTTTTTGGCTAGGATCTCAGCTATCATGTGAAATTTAATATAAGAAAAGTGAAAAAATGTTCTAAAATATTATGATATAAAGGATGTAACAGCTCACTTCAAAGTCTCTGTCCTCGCTTGCTCCTTCCACAAATCTTGTGTCTTCCTGTGTGCTTGCTTTCTTTATTTTTCTCATGATTTCTCTGAACCTTTATCGAAGGAGTGTTTTAAAAAGACAAATGGGTTAACCAGTAGACATGGAAATAGTCTACATGAATGTGGATTCAATTAACATTTTCCATGGGAAGAACTCACTCGACAGGTCAGGAGTCGCTGGTAAAAATAAACTGGAGGTATCCCTGTTAATTCACAGCTAATAAATGCACACTACTGCTGTGGACTGGGTAGTTTTCCAATTTTTTCCATTGGGAGCTTGCTGAGCTTGGACACCAGTCTGGCTCTGTGTCTCTGTCTGAGTTTCCTTTCATTCCAGGTAACCCACATGGACTGCTCTGACTGAGAGGAACAGTAGAAAGTGGCCAGTATTTCCTGTTTTATTGTTTGGGGTTTTTTAAACGTTTACTGCATTGATGACAAGGCAGAGTTAGAGTTGACTGAAAGGCTGTGAATTTTTTAGAGGAATTTTATCCCCGTGTTCCACACTAGTGGAGAGATGAGGGATGTTGCTGAGCTCTCGAACACAGATTGCTGTGGCAGCTGAATCTTGGCAAAGCATGAAACTCCTGAAACCAGACCTCAGCAGTCTTTGGGTTGAGCTACTAAATGAAAAAAAAGATTAACTCTTGTGGAGTTTAGCAAAGCTCACCAATTTTGCATTTGTACTTTTTTATGGAACGTGCCCTGCTCCGGGCCCAAGGAGAGTCATCACACATGACCTGCCATAAAACATTGTGGCTGCTCCCAGCTGTAGAAAGCAACTGGTGGAGCTACAAATGAGATATCTCAGAACTAAAGTCCTGTTTGATGTCAGTAAAAGGTCTCAGGATTTGCTCTTCCAGTTTATGGTGATCTTAATAGTTTGATAAAGGAAGGCAAGATTTTTTCAAAGAGCACGCAGTGATCCATCTTTCTGGATTACAAGGAAATGCCAGTACAGCTGCATTTGTGTTGATTTCCAGTGCCAATCTCAGACCTGCTGGTTGTGGTTGATGGCCATGTGATTGCTTTGCATTAACACAGAAACCAAGTGTGGTGAGTATTCTCCTTTTGCCCTCCATTTACCCACAGAAGTTGTGGCTGCCCCTGGATCCCTGGCAGTGCCCAAGGCCAGGCTGGGGGGACGTGGAGCAGCCTGGGACAGTGGAACCTGTCACTGTCCATGGCAGGTGTGGCACTGGATGGGCTTTAAGGTCGCTTCCAACCCAAACCATTCTATGACTCTATTTAGCTTGTAAAATATTGACTGAGATTTACAGGTTCTAACCAAAACCCGTTTAAAGTAACAACATTTTAAAATGAAACAGCTAAACTGAAGGCAAGGGCAGGCCACACCTCATTAATAGTGCATCCCAAACTAGGGCCTGGAAATAACTTATGTATTTTTAAAAGGCTGTTGGGTTTATTGAAGGGATTGCATAATTCCTTCATTACCACAGTAAGCCAGTTAAATCAATAATTAAAATTAGAATTTCAAAGTCCTTCAACCTACTGGACCTGTAGAAAAGCTGCCAGTGAAAAAAGCCTTATAAAACCTTGTCAATATATCACAGATCCAGGGGAATCACAAACCCCAAAGAGCTGTTACAGGGACATAACTTAAGCCTTTAATAGACTGCTTTGCAGTGAGTCTGTTAGTGTCTGAGAGAATGAATTGGATGTCTCCTTCCCTGAGCTGGGATGGCATTAATAGGCTTTCCAGTATATTTAAATTAGTTAAGCAATGAGGTGCAGAATTTGCAGATGACACACAAGGAGCTGAGCCCTGAAGTCCAAAATCCCAGCAGAGTAAGGGGGGCAAAGCAAAACCAAGCTCTGCAAAAAATACTTATGCTCATGGAAATTAAATGTATTTTTGAACCCAAACTCTTCTGCCCAGCCTGCGGCAGAGATCCAAATATCCTTCGTTAATAAAACAGACATATTTGGTTAGATCATCCCCATATGTATCATAACCTCCTCCCCTGCAGAACTTATTAGAAAGAGCAGAAATGCTATTCTGTTCAGTTAAAAAAAAAACCTGGAGCAAACCAAACCCCAAACCAGACAAGATGCAAAAATCAAGTATTGCAATCACAAGATAAGAAGATTAATAATGGACATGTCATGCAGAGAAGTGGATAGATATGAATATCCATATAAAATTGCTATAGCAGAAGAAATTATGAAAAATAAAATACTTAGCTAATTGCTAAATGGAAGTTTACAAGGGTACATGCTCATGTATGACTTTTTATATAGAAGCAGGCACTGACATCTACGTATCATTTTGAAAGCCTTCTGTTCAAGCCTCTATTTTCATCTTTGCTGAGTGAGAAGGAGCCAGCCCAGTTTAAAACAAGAGGAAATTGAAATACCACACATCTAAAAAGAGCAAGTGTGACAAAAGTGATTTCTGCTCTGACATTTTGAAGGAGTGCAGGGTGAAGCGTACAAGTTCTATCTAGAGCAGTGTAGATGTGACAGGTGTCACTTGTATCACTTATGTCACTTATAGGACCAATATAAAATGTAACATCTAGCAAATTCAGCCCTGCCTTTCCTCCACAAAAATTGGGAATTAATTTGCTTTACCTGCCTGCAGACAACCAGGAATATTTGGGGCCTTTAAATTAGAAACTGTCTTCCTTCTTCCTCTGCATTTCAAACACCCAGTGCCTTGCCCAGGACAGTTTGAATCCCAGAGTGACAGCACATCATAGGAGGCATTATGAGAGGTCACCCCGAGCTCAATTCCTTCCCCTGAATAAAATCCTTCAGTTCCATCATCTTCCCACTTGGATACAGGTTCCTAAATCTCTTCAAGCCCTCTCCAGGTCCCCTGAACAAGTACAAATTTCCCAAGGCAAAGCAAAGCTCAGGTTGCTACATAATTCACAAGGCAGCTCTGACTGCAAAGACAGTTCTCTTTCAGCTGCTCCAAAAAGCATCCTAGAGAGAAAGAGCAGTGGGATACTGGTGCAGGGTGCCCAGAGAAGCTGTGGCTGCTCCTGGATCCCTGGAAATGCCCAAGGCCAGGCTGGATGGGACTTGGAGCCACCTGGGACAGTGGGAGGTGTCCCTGCCCATGGCAGGGGGTGGGACAGGATGAGCTTCCAGGTCCCTTCCAACCCAAACCATTCTATGATTCTATAAAAAAGCTTCAAGAGCTCATGCAGACTGGAAATCATCCTTTCTAGAAAGATTTTAAACAGAAAGGGTGTTGGTGCGTGCTGAATAATTCTAACCTAAAGTAATGGTATTGTTCTACAGGCTGCAATATTATGGATATACTAATTTAATTCCAATTTAAATATGATGGAATTTTGTTTGTTTAATTGGAGTTTTTCAACATCCCTCAAAGATGTTAATTTTCCCATTAGTTACTCTTTTATTCATTAGCATTAAGCAAGAGGCGAGGAGTAAAAATAGGTTGAGAACAAAAAAAAAAGAAAAAAAAATCAGAAAAGCAGACTAGAAGTCTCTTATATCTTTAAAAGCATTAAAATGTAGCTAATTATTTTTTGTTAATAAATATTTCCTGGGGTGAGAAATAGCAATGCAATTAAAATCTAATGACCAAGCTCTATTTTGAGCCTCCCTTTTTGTCTTTGAGGTAAACCAAATAAAGCAGGTACATCCACGCACGCTCTCCTTTAAAAGAATGCTGTTCCAACAGAGCTCCATATGAAGATGAAGTGTGACTCAATATCTGCATCACTGATGGTGCTGATAGTGAGCGATTCTAAAATATGAATTGTGAACCAGACCCCATGCTGGAATATGTCATTTAAGCTCCTGCATTTGCCAGAATTACACAGAGGGACCAAGTCACTGAGCTTGCTCATCCCCTAATTGGCCCCCAGGAAGGAAGCTCTCACCTGGCTCCAAAGGAGCTTGGGGAAAGGGAGAGTTCTGCTGTCCACCTACACACACCTCCACCCACAAACCTCCCTGACTCAAAGCTTCCCATGCCTTTCTCCTCTTCCGGCTTGATTTGGTTTCCTGAGCTGCCCTAAGAATCCTTAAAAACCCATCCAGCAGGCAGAAGTGTCAGGAGCACCAGCCATGTGCCTCTGGACCTGATGTTTCTTTAATTCCATGAAGCAAAGCAGCAGTGACAGCCCGAGTGTGAATAATTCACCAGGAGGGTTCTGGGCAGCAGCTGTGGAGCTGTCCTGGCACTCTCAGCTCGAGGGCTGTGAGGTGAAGCACTGGAGGGTTTCTCTCCCCACACCCCCACAGTGGTGGCCTGTGAGAAACCATTTGGCTGGGCAAGAAATCCCAGTTAGTCCCAGTGTGCCACACACGGAACGTGCTGGAGAGGAAGGAGCCAGGCAAGAATCCGCTGAGTGATGCTCCTTTTCTGGGGCTAGGGAGAGTAGGGGCTGAAGCAAATTATTTTTTAGTCAGTGAAGGTGACAGAGAAGGTGTAAAAGTCACCTCTGACAGTGCCAAGGACAGACCTGTGGCTTCTGTCTCCATCGAGCAACTCTGCCAAGGTTTGCACAGTTCTGGCTGAAGAGAGACCAAAGCCAACTCACAGGAGTGCCTAAAGAGCTTCCTTGTCTTCCTTGGACTCTGGTCTCAGAGTCAGTTCTAACCTAAGTCACTCTGTGATTCTATCCCAGGATTCCAACCCAGGATTCCAACGCAGGATTCCATCCTCTGGGGAATGAGGAGTGACTGTGCAGTGCTCAGTCGCCAGCTGGGGTTAACCCCCGACAGATGCCCAGCAGATTCTTTCCTCCTGATTTATATAAAACGAAGCCATTTGATGGGTCTGTCATGCTCCCTTAGGCACACATGATAAATAAACCCAGAGGTGTTCAGCAAACCTCCTCTGCTGCACGGATTAGCAACAGGGGAATTAGTTATGTAAATCACTTGGGCCTTCAGAATGCAAAATACACACGGCGACTCAAATCTCTCACTGAGAGAAAACTTCAGCTTCCTGCTGGAACCTACAAAGGTTTTCCCCTTGACCTTAGATTCCCCCCCAAATCTGACCCTCCATATCCCATCACAGCCTCACTGAATTCTCTCATTCTGCCTCACTATTTCACATCTATCTCTCTGGGAGAATCCTCTTTTCCCTACTGTCATCCCTAAACCTTTTTCCCCCAGGATACATTCCTCCCCCACTGTTCACCCAGGCTTGACACTGCTGCCAGACCCCCGTCACAGCCGGGAATTACTCAGGAGCAGAGCTTTTCAATCCTGGAGGCACCACGGCTCACTGAAGGGATAACAGCATGCTGTGTCAGGAAACCACCCTGATAAACCCATGGCCTCTTGCATTGAAGGCAGGGAAAAAGCCTGAATTCCCCAGTCCTTGTGCAGCTGAGGGTCTTGCAGGGTTCATTTGAGCCCAGGAGGAGGCTGAGTGTGGGAAGAAGACTCAGGAATCACCTTGATGCCAAGTGGGGGTGAGATTCCGCTTTACCACTGTCACAGAGCACCTGCCTCTCACATATCACCAGGTTTTCCCATTTTTTCTTCTCTGTTCTTCCTAGTCTCCCAGCAAATTTTCCCACATTTTTCTTCACAGTGACTCCCAACCCATACAGCACCTTCCTGTGGTCCTGCAGCTGCCTTTGGCTGCTGAGATTTAAGCTGTCCGTGAGTGTCCCATGGACACCCTGCTCAGGCTGTTGATGCCAGGAGACCCCTCTCAGCAGGGCTGTTGCTTCCTACCCAGGGAGGAAATTTGCTGACGTTCTGGTGCTGTGAAGCAGCAGCAAAACCTCCATCTTCTCCCTCATTTCCTTAGTCCACATCTTCTAAGAGGGTGAAAACTCCTTTTACTTAAAGAAGGGGTCACCTTTAGGCTTTTCTCATAGAATCACTAAGGTTGGAAAAGTCCTCTTAAGATCATTCCGTCCAGCCATCAACCCAGCATCACCACCACGTTCTCCAGTAAGTCACGTCCTCAAATGCCACATCCACACATTTTTTGAACCCTCGCAGGGATGGTGACTCCACCACTTCACTGACTCTGGGAAAGAGGCAGACACTGTAGTCCTTTCCTCATCCCCTCATCATGAGGAGTCGTGTTCTGGAGAGAGGGAGCTCTCAGGGCTGATGGGCAGACCAGGTCTCTGCACCCTGAGCTGCTGCTTCGTGGTCTTTGATGACACTATCAGCCCTTTAAAGCCTGGTTTTTGAAAACAAAACAAGCCAAAACCGAAGTGAGAGAGGCTTTTGCACAACATGCCAAGCTCTGGCAGCGTGCAGGGTGCCAGCTCTGCTCCTGAGCTGCAGTGAACAGCTGCTGTTGGTGGAGATGCACAGCTCTGGAGGGCTCAGAGGGAAAACTGCCCGAGCATCGAGCTCTCCTACACGTGCAGAGGCACTTACTCAGCCCCAATAGCTGTGCTGCAGGGTATCTTTTGCCTTTTTTTTGTGTGTAGGAATTAAAGCTTGGCTGCCTTGATCAGAAAGCTGTCCTGATTGCTCACAAACTCTCAGCCTCCCCAGTTAAAACTGATTTAAAGAGACAGGAAAAGCAATGAGAAAACAGCTCCCGCTCCGTCCTTTAAAACAAACTTAATTTTGACACCTAATTATGTGCAAGTCAGACTTATTCCTATTTCCTTTGCCAAGCTGCTTTTTAGTTTTGATCTCACAGGGTATTCACCCTCACGGGGAGGGAGGCTTTGATTAGGAGGAAGCAAAAACTCTCGGAGACGAGGAAGGCTGAGCGAACAGAGGTACCCGCAGCGCGATGCTGCCTCTGCCCCTCACCTGCTCTGAGACCTTGGGCATGTGGCACTGGCACCTGGGCTTTGGTTTCCCTGCTTTTGAAGGAGGAGGGGAAGAAACCAGTTTCCTCCTCCGCATCGTATTTGGAGACAACGAACTGCAAAGTGCTGAACCAGAGCAGTAAAACCACTCCCGTAGCCTAATGACAGCTCCAGAGAAGTAGCGGAATATATCCATTTTCCCCATCTCTTTAAGCACAACTAATGACGAGACAAGCAAGCCCCTGCCCTGGCTGAGAGCAGGCAGCAGCACTGCAAGTGATGCACCGAAATGTAGGGAACACGCTGGAGTGCAGGAATTGGGTTACAAGGCTGTTTGCAAATTAATGGCTAAATCAATTAAGTGAAAGCATGGGATTTCTCTTGAGGAAAGTCTAGTCACAGTCGCAAGGAGAAGGGGAGGGGTTGTGGAGCAGGGATGACATAATCACGTTTGCGAATCACCAGCAGTGTGCATGCTTTAATCTATTAATGGGGTTTTTATCTGTGATCATAAAAAGCAGGTTACATTCAGCCTGGAAGGGAGTGAGGGTTGGAGGCGAGGGGAGGGGAGAGAAAGACAGAGAGGGAGAGGGAGGCAGAAGGCAAGGGAGAAAGGGAGCAGAATTCACTCGGTGGATTGCTTGCAAGCTTGGGGCTGATAATTAGGGCTCTCAGGAGAGCAGCTTCTCAGAACAACGTGCTCTCCTCAAAATGGACCGGCTGGAGACAGTGGTTCAGTCCTGCTGATATTTTTTAAGCCCTCCTTGCAGCTTGATGGGCATTCCCAGTGCTTTTGTGCACGTCTCGGGAAGCGTTGACGTGGAAAGGAGCAGCGAGGAGGGGGAGGTTGGAGGAGAAAACTGCAGCTCCTCTAAAAATACGGAGGGCATGCACGGGAGCGAGCAGGCTGGGGAGGAGGGCGAGCTGGGGGCACCTCGCACCATGGTCCCCCGGTGCCGGCGCGGCGCAGTTTCGGAGATGTCCCTCCTGTGACTGGACGCACCATGAGCATCTGGGAGCTGCTGCTGGCTTTCGTGGTGGTGGTGCTGATGCTCGTGGCCCTGCTGGCCAACGTGCTGGTGCTGATGTGCTTCCTGTACAGCGCCGACATCCGCAAGCAGGTCCCGGGATTGTTCATCCTCAACCTCACCTTCTGCAACCTGTTGATGGCCGTCTCGAGCATGCCCCTGACCTTGGCTGGGATCATTTACAAGAGTCAGCCGGCAGGAGATCAGGTCTGCCACGCCGTGGGCTTCCTGGAGACTTTCCTCACCACGAACTCCATGCTGAGCATGGCAGCGCTGAGCATCGACAGGTGGATTGCTGTGGTCTTCCCTCTAAGTTATCACTCCAAAATGCGGTACCGAGACGCTGCTCTCATACTGAGCTACACGTGGCTGCACTCGGCGTCGTTCCCCATAGTGGCAGCTTCTCTCTCCTGGGTGGGTTTCCATCACCTCTACGCCTCCTGCACGCTCTACAGCAAGAGACCAGAGGATAGGACACAGTTTGTGATTTTCACTGGGGTCTTTCACGCCCTCAGCTTCCTCCTCTCCCTTGTAGTCCTGTGTTTCACATATCTCAAAGTGCTGAAGGTGGCACGGTTCCACTGTAAGCGGATCGATGTGATCACTATGCAGACCCTGGTGCTGCTTGTGGACATCCATCCCAGGTAAGGTTCCCGTGTGCTCAGCAACTGTTCGTGGCAGAAGAAGTGAGGAGGGGGCTCAGTGTGTTGCTAAATACAAACTAATCTGTTTCACAGCAGGGGATGGGGAGGGGGAGAACACGAGCATCCTTTCAGCTGGTTTCTGTTCTGCATGTTTCTTTTCACTCATGCTTAATTCTCTGATTGCAGAACTAATTTTTTGTTAGGCTTGAGGACTTGTTTTGGGAGGGAGAGAAAGAAACAGGCAGTTTCGGCTAAGCATGCGCTTCCCCTTGAGACAGTGATCAGATCACTGCCCTTTGTCTCCAAAGGTGGATTTAGTGGTCGACAGCTTTGCATTTTCTGGGCACTCTCAGCCCAAAACGTTACTGGATCCCTGAGAGGGAGGAGGCTGCACACGTCCCTTGGAGTTTGGAAGGGAAGCTGAGCGCTGCCTGCTGCTCCTTTTCCCAGCAGTTTTCCTGTTGCTCTGCTCTCTGTAACTTTATCATTCCTGAAGGCAGA
Organism: Mystacornis crossleyi; assembly: GCA_013400655.1. NCBI lineage: Eukaryota > Metazoa > Chordata > Aves > Passeriformes > Timaliidae > Mystacornis > Mystacornis crossleyi. The sequence continues at coordinate 81,092 of VYZQ01035082.1, read as the reverse complement.
ATCCTAAGGGAATTACATCTGCAATATTCATGCGCTTGAATGCCTATACTTAAACCTTAAGTGAGAGAGAATTCAGCAGCAATGTTAATGTGACAAACAAGAGGTTGTATAAAGCTCATTTCAAATGAGAGATTTTAGGCAAGTCCCTTGTGCCTCGAGACAGGAGGAGGAAAGTCCCCAGGGGCTGGCAGGATTGTGGGCTGGAAGGCAAGCGCCGAACAGGGAGAGGAATGTGTGCAAAAGTCACGCCAGGGATTATGCACAAGTCGTAAATCTTGCATGAATAATCAATGCATAGATCTGGAAGGGATGCAGGCTTGGTGTGTGATACGGGGAAGAAATCTGCTTGGAAGAGAGGAAAGCAGGGTCAGAGAGGGCAGTCCCACGCCACACATCCCATCTGACCATCCCTGCTCCCCTTCGCTCCACGGGCTGGAGGCGAACACCAGCCTCTCCATTTGCAGCCAGCCAGGAGCAGAGCTGCAGGGCTCCGAGCACATGTGGCTGTCCTCAAAAACAGGTCATGGTTTGGGGATGCCTGAGGCCAGGACAAATAAGTCTGGAAGGATCAGGGCAGGACAGCACATTTTAGAGGAACAGAAACATTTGCTCAGAATTCTCCCGTTAAGCGGTTTGAGCTGTCTCTTGACCAAGAATGCAGAGCAGAACTTTGGGCGAGTCTTGTTGCCATTCTTGAGAAATACAGGTATAAATCTTCCCTTGTTCACCAAGTCACACTGAGGAAAAAACACCCCTCTGCCCTACGTGCTGTCTGGTTGATGAACTGTGCCTCGACTGCCTTAGTTCCTGCAGCATGAGGAGATGTGGTGGTTACTCCCAGGAAAGTGCCACGAACCCACCAGGGCTGTTTGAAACTGCGATCGCTTTGCCTAATGCTGAAAGTATGCCTGGACTGCAGAGCAAAGTTTAGTAAAAGGACAAAAATCTCTGTGCTGTTTCTCCTCCTCTGCATTTTTTCTGGTTGAGGTTGATTTGAGGGTGTTTGCGCATTTTGTGATCCTCTCGCTGGCGGGTGGATTCAACGGGGCTGTGGGAATGCTGCTTCCTTTCTTCGGGGGAGACAGAGTTGTACAGGCACTTTGCTGTGAGTAACCCACACCACTGACTCTCACCTCAGGCATCATTGTGATGCCTCTCTCTGAGAAAGGAGAGTTTTAGCTTCTTTTCTACACTGCAGAACTGGTGGCTGCTTTGACCCGTGCAGGGGCTGCTTTAACCAGCCACAGCTCCTGCCGCCGAAAGGGGCAGATCTCGGGTCGCCTCCCGTCCTGTGAGCGCTGCGCAGGGGCTGCAGCTCTGCTGGAAGAGTCAGCGATGCTCGGAAATGTCTGGCGTAACAAAGGCGACACTCGCATTATGTAACGGGAAATTTCAGGGTGCACCGTAGGACCTGGCAGAACAGCCGTGGATGCTGGGAGGGTCCACAGGAGAGAGCAAAGTTTGCAGTCCCATCTTAGACTTCTCCGACTCCTCTGGCTCTTTGCGGGGTCCAGTTTCAATGCTGGGAAATGAGTACAGACAATTTTCTGCTTCCTATGACTCAGAATCCACCCGCAGGGGGGTCTGGTGACAGGAGTTGTGACAGATGGCTTTATTACCTGTGACTTAGAGAGACACGAGTGATCTCCTGAAGATCATTTGAAATGAGCACAAAGGAAACCTCCAAATACCCTACAAATTTGTGTGAATGTTTAGGGCACGTGTCCTTTCAAGTTAGTTGAGGCTTTTTTAGTGGATCCCGCTTTTTCTTTGTTCTTGAGACCAAAATATCTTGGGTATTGAGGGAGATTTGGGCAAAACTTCACTTAAATGCTTAACCCATGTATTTTTTCACTCAAATTATCTATACTATCTTTTTGGTGTATCCAGCTCTACACGTCTTAAGGTCCAATATCCAAAAAACTTTGTCTAAAATACCAAACCTTCAAAGGGATATAACTCAGATTTCCCAGGATATTAAAATCTTTAAGTGAAAGCTTAGTCAATAATCCTGTGCTGTTACTGATGTCACTACTGGAACTCACATGTGTCTTATCTTAGTGCATGAAAGTCTGTGCACAAGCAAAATATTTATCTGTGTACATTGTCTACATGAAGGAGAGAGATAAAATACCTTCCTCTGTGATGTGGTATTTATGGGCTGCATCTGGAAAGACTGAACAAAAGAAATGGGTTTAAGTCTACCAGGCAGTCATGGGTGAGCTCTGGGAGTGAGAGACAGCTCTGCATGTGCCAGTAAGGAAAAGATGTAAACGGGGAAACAGAGACAAAAAATACATCCCCCTCTCCTCCCTAACAACACCCTAACTGAACCTGCTTTGGAGAGTCACTTTCCTATATTGCCCTGGGCTTGGGATACTATGAATTTAGGAATACAGTTCTTAAACAAAGCTCATGAAACTCTAAGATCATTTTTCTGCACATAAAAGTACTCCAGGTTCCCCAGCTCTTGCAGAACTGAGAGCACATAGGTTCCCTTGAAAAGGTGGATTTTTTTTCCTTCTCTGCTGTCATTTCTAGCTGCAAATAACTCACATACAGAACATGTAACACTTGTAAATGTGTCATATTCTCTAAGAGAAACACCATTTGTTAGGAGAACAAACTTTTCCTTTGATATTTATTTCATCACATCGTGATAGCTGCTGTGGGGACCGGCAGCATAAGACCAAATTTAGAATGCAACAAAAGAAACACTTTTTCTTTAATCCAACCAAAGGAACTCATTGCCACAGAGAACACTGGAACACACGGAGATCCTCAGGACACAACGTGTGTTTGAATGTTGATGAAACATTTACAGATGAAGTAAATAATGTAAGGGTACGGCCATGAGCCTCAGAGCTATGAGAGTGTGGAGCCTGAGAGTGAGTCATCAATTAAAAATTTACAACAAAAATGGAAAGACCAACGCCAAACAGTCTTTTTTTTTTTTTAATATATGTAAATATAGGACATGGGCTAGCCCATTCAGTCTGCCTGAGAAGCGACTGTGTCACTGTGAGATCTGTGCAGGGAATCAACACGTGGCAGCTCTGCCATGAGCATAGAAAGGGGTTCAGGGTGGCAGTCTGGCTTTGGCTGTGCCGTTTCCAAAGGGATTCACTGAGGTACAGGCAGTCCTGGCACAGTGTGAGATACCAGTGCTGCCCAATCCACCTGCCTGGAGTAGACAGGAACTCATGCACATCCCTCAGAAATCATAAGGAGCTCAGGAGTCGCTCAAGCAGATAGAGGAAGAGGATGAGCTTCCACATTAAACACTGTTTTCACAAGCAAATGTGCTGATTTCAGAGATTTTTTGCAGTGAAAGCAAGGTCTCAGTCCTGTGCTCCTTGCTGGCACACCGAGGGAATTCAGAGCTCTCTGGTGGCCTGCTGAGACCACCAACAGGAAACTCCAAGCACAAGCTCTTGTCCTAAAATGCCCTAGGTAGGAAAAAACCCAGGGTGGGACTAATTTGTACCTGTTTAGTTGGAAACAGGGCTGGTTTAGGTGAGGAATGAGGATATCCCAGCACTGTGGATTTATTAAACGATTCCAGACTTGCAGAGCACTCAGCACAGCAGCCCTGCAGGTCTGCATGGGCTGCTGGAATATTTACGGCCACACAGCTCACAGCTATGGGATACGGTGATGGCTCCCATGCTGGGCTGAAGGTTTAGGGTGTTCTTTTTCTCATTTTGACTTTGTTGTTTTCTTGCTTTGTCTCTTGGAGAGGGGAGTTTCTCCTCTCCAAGGCAGTGGTGTTGGCGTTGCTGTTTCTGAGGAAGTAGCGTGCAGCCCATCCCACACTGGATATTTTCCAATATCTCGTATCTCCAATATCTGAGTACCATCTCGCTTGCAAATACAGCTTACAGTAGTTCAAAAAGGAGCTGCAAACTAAATTCAAGGATGAATTCCACCAATTTGACCATAGATCAATTGATATAATGGGGGGGTGTGCACATAAATATACGGCCATGTGTTTGTCAGTAACTTTGTGGAGGGTAAGATGATCAGAAAATACATTTATACTTGGTGTTGTCCCACGTAAATGCAGTGCACCTGCTACCGGTTTATGCAATTAAAACAGATTGTTCTCCATCATTCCGTAGTGAAGCCATTAAAAACTGTTACGTGATGTTATGATTGATGTTCCTGTGTTGAATGTCACACAGCGTGCGAGAGCGTTGTCTCGAAGAGCAAAGGAGACGGCGGCAGCGGGCAACGAAGAAAATCAGTACCTTTATTGGTACTTTCATACTTTGCTTTGCACCTTATGTCATTACAAGGTAAGTGTGACCCTCCATCCTGGAAAAGGCTGCTGAGATGCCCTCCTAACGCAGGGAAGTAGGGAGCTCTGAGCCAGGAAATCATTCCGCTCTCCTGGGAAAATCTGACGCGCTGTTGCCGCTCCTGTGACAGGGGCTGCATTTCGGAGCTCAGGAATGATGTAAAATGTCACAGTGCTGCTCCACGCAGTCCTGGTGCAGTCTGAGGGTCAGACTCTGCTCGCTCAGCCCAGGCAGTGTGCTGCTTGCACGTCACAAGGTTTTGCAGACCTTTTTTCAGTTGTCACCTACTGCTCTGATTGCCTCCCCATTCCAGGGGTTGATCTCCAGGGAGACACTGGCCTTAATAGCTCAGACTGTAAAAATTTGGTCAACAAGGTCCAGCTGAGGCGTGAACATGGTCCACAGACTTAAACAACAGTTTTGTCTGATTGGATAGAGTTTATTACTCATAAATATCAAATATCAAAGCTGTGCTGGCTCATAACTAAAAAAAACTTCTTGTGATTTATGGTTGGGTGGCTGTCCACCAGCTTCTCTCTGGAAATGGCTCCTGGGGGAAACGCTAAATTACTCCTATGACAAATAAAGTATTAGAAAGTGAGTATATCCAGAAGAAAGTCATCTAGCTGTTGAAGGAAATTTAGAGGTTGTATTCTTTACTAAAAGACTCTGGAAAAACTGAGATGCTGCTGTGCAAAACTAAGAAAAAATTATTTTAAAAGTATCTCCTATTCCAATACTATTAAGTAGAAATTAACTAATTAATAATTAAGTAGAAATTAACTGAAGTCGGGCTGATTTCAGTCAAACTCATATCCACCTTAAAAGAATCATTGAAAAAGATGAATTAAGAGTCAATCTAATTGAATATTTAGCCCACCCTGAGCTTTTCCTATTTAGTGTAATATCCTGAAATTTCAGAATTAGAAAATAAAAGTAATTTACAAGAATTATCTTCACTTTCACTTAGTGGCCACAAGACACCACTGCAAGCCATGCACTTAAATGGTATGAAAGGATTTGTAATTAAGGACCTTTAGCCTTAACTCTCAAGCCGTAAGATATTAAAAGTGTTTGTCTTTTTGCAAATGGTTAATTTTATTTTCATGTTGGGTCTCTGAACTTAATGAAAGTCCTCCCAGTCCCAGAATAGCTGGCGGCTCATCCTGAGTGACACCAATGCTCTAACCAGAGCTGTCAGGAGTATTTTTGTGCTCCTCCAAAGGCATCTCAGCACTCAGGCACCACCTCCCCACCTCCTCTTCACTCCATGGTGTTCCAGTTCGTGTCCCAGTAGCCTTAAGATAGAGAAGAGGAGTTAGAGAAATCCTGAGCCTTCTCCCTTTAAGCTGTACAAGGATCACTGAAATGCTGCCCTGCTGAGGAACAGCTTCTCCACAGAGAGTGATGGTGAGGAGAGGAAAAATGCAGGGTCCTGGATGCATGAGGATGTTTTGGGGTAGGGTGGGAGCTGGCCAGGCATGTCAAGAGGGCTGAAGTTTCCCACACTCCTGGCCTTTCCAGTTCTGATGTGTAGGGGGTCCCTGCACAGCAGGCTAAGGGGAATTCCCTCTTGAGCTCCTTGAGACACCTTGCTGGACACTTGCAGGGCCAGGCATCCCAGGACACTCATCCCTCGCTTCCCTGGGCCTCACACACGGAGCTGAGGGTGTGGACACCGAGGGGATTGGAAGAATTTGATTTTAATTGTGTGAGCAAGTAGTAATTTCTGGGCTCTGTCCAGTGCTTTGCATTCTCAAGAGAGACAAAATCAATCACAGTTCAAGCAGTGGACAGAAGTCAGGAGAGGGGGTGCCTCTGTCGGCTCTAATCAGCAGTACACTCCAATTAAGCATGCTTTTAAGCACTCCCTGAAGTGGGGGCTGACAGCAGAAAACCACAAGGTTTTACTATAACCTTGTTATCTTCCTGTTTCCACACTAAGTACTTATCTCTGGGAGCTCCATGAAGCAGTGAAGGAGTTGTGATTATGACCCCAGAGAGATAAATGCTCCTCCAGATAAACCAGAGTTTTTCAGATCACATCAAGGTAAAAATCAAATTAGGCACTTCTTTTATCAAGAAAACACCCTTCTAATTAGTTCAGTGGATGACCTTAAGTGGTGTATCAGAATCTGATTGTCTTTGATCCGATGTTTCCTCTGTACCAGCATGGCAGGTGTATTCCCCCATATCACACATTTCTAGGCACAGCTTGCTTCTTGTTTTGTAAAATAACCTACTGGTACACATCTCTTCCTTTGCTATATTCATCGTTATGCAATTAAATATACTTGTTCCAATCCTCTTTTCTCCAAGGATCTTTTTCATAACAAAAATGAAGTCATAGCAGTTTCTAATATTCATTTCCCACTCCAGGCATTTCATACCGAAGTGCAGAACTTTGCTCGTGCAAGTTAATAAGTGCTGTCAACGTGTGAGGAAATTGGCCTTGAATTAAAAATCCTGAAGTAACAGCAGGCAGAAGTTCATAGTCTCAAGCCCTCAGGTTACGCAGGAGGATGGTGGAACAGGCAGAGATGATTAAAATTCTGTTGTATCATCTCTGGGGGATAGGGGCTAAGCAAACCCTGTTTTTAAACTGTTTGCCCTCTGCATATGCAGATCCTGCTTGGGCACACAAGAAGCTCAGGATTCTTCTGCAATTTGTGTTCTTCAGCCTCCCAGCTGGGTGGGCACACTGTCAGTACAATATTTCAGTGCAGCGATTAACTGCACGTGTAAATAAAGGATTTCCAGCGTGCATTATGTGTGTAGAGATCAAGGTCACACTCTTCAACGTGGCATTCTCGTTTGTTTACTGGAGGTGAAATAAAATAACTGGATAGCCATGTGAAATGACACACTCCACAGAGTTATACATTTCTAAAATATGAACAAAATAGCACAGAAAAAGGGCTTACAGCTTTGAAATAAAAAGGGTTTGAAGACCAGACAGTAGAAGAGAGGCTTATGAAAGCAAGCCAGGGAATTACATAGTTGATACTGTAAAATTTAATTTACAGGTAGCACTGAAATATTAATGTTTCTTCACTGAAAATGTCTTCTTTTAGGCTGAAACGTTTCATGAAAATGGAAGCTGTGCATGTAATTTCCCTCACAAATGAGAAACAAAACCTTTCAAAGGCAATAAATTCTGTGATATGCCTTGAAAGGCTGACATTTAATTGTTTGTACATGAAATGGAAATGCATAGCTCAGGGTTTGGCTGCATTTCTGTGTTTGCTGCTTGATAACTGCAAATGTAATTTACTATAACAAATAATACATGAGAACTGAAAAATGTGTAAATGTCAAGGAAGCTTATGGAACACAAGGAAAATATTTAAGATTTCATTAATAAAAATGTAGAATTTTCATTTGATCAGTCAATGAAGGTAAAATTAGCAAGTTTAGGCTTGCAACCCTGAAGTGTCTGTTTGATGTGCTTTAAATGGAGATTGTTAATGTCTCATAGAACTGACTGACAGAGCCTCAGACACAAATTTGTCATATTTTGGTTATTCAAGGCATCCGCTGAATTTAATTAAACGTAATCAAACTCACATCTGTAAAGCATTCAGTAAAAATAAATCATCCAAATGAAATTCAACATGATGAAATTCAAAATGTGAAGTAGGCATTGAATAAATGAAGTGGAGAACAACAAGGATGGCTCATGGTAGATTACAAAGTAAATATGACTCAGTAGATGATTAATTTCCAAATTGTCAGTTCTCATTTTAGAACACATTAACGTGGATGTCAAGATGCATTTTATTAAAGAAGAGAGGATACACCAGATGAGACCACCTGGAAACTTCAGTAGATGATAATTATGTCTCAGTTCTGATCTTACTTTATGGGAAGGATAACGACCATGAGTTAGAAGGAGAGGTTGGAAGAACATCTGTTTAGCTGAGATGAAAGGAGAGCGAAATGGGATGGATGGGGGTTCTTTGGGACCCCAAAGCTGCTGAGCCAAGCAGCACCAGTGGAGTGGCGCAAGCGATTCTCAAGAATTTTCATGTGATATTCCCTGGTCACCTGAAATGTCCCTCACATTGACTGGACTGTGTCATTTGCCAGCATTATTTTAAACAATATGTTGGTAGTGAAAGGCTATGGAATGGGAATAACATGACTGAGGAAAAAAAATCCTCGTCTCTAAACTGCTTGAAGTACCAACATCGATTGTCATTGCTGCTGCAGGAGCCACCCTCCAGAATGTTCCTTGGAAGTGGTGCTTTGTCTGGAGAAACGCGAGCAACTCAAGTATTTCCCAGGCAGATTTAGGAACATCTGCTGCTGCAGACGGGTTCAGCAACGATCTGATTTGCCATGTGGGGCTCTGTAACAGCATGTGGCTGTTTGACCTCTGTAAAAATCGATAGTTTCTAACAGCTATAGAGGCATATTGAACAGAGCTGCCCTTTGGTGTTGCTCACAGATATGGAGAGTTATCAATATTTCACTGTCAAACATATTCTTTTAGTACACAGTGAACTATCTGGGCTAGTGTAGGTATGAGGAGTATATGAAGCTCTTCCCTCTCCCCCTCCCCTAATGATTTAAAAGTTTTGTCTTGCTAAGTATGTTGCAAATGTGAATTCTTGCCCTGTGAACTGACCAGTTTTTAAATTCAAGGTGCGATCGCCGCCTCTCAGTGATGAATTTTCCTTGGGTGTTTCTGTGACTCAGACAAACTGTTTAAAGGCATCGAACCCTCTCTAGAGTTGGACTGGCCAAGAGAGCTGTGTAGCCCTGGTGAGGAGACTCAGATGCTCTGGGAGGGGACCTAGAGCCATGGGTTCAGACTGATGCTGGGTTTTCAGGTTGCTGACGGTAGAGGAATATGGCTCCCATGAGACCAAGCAAAGACACTTTGGCAAACAGACCCCAAGTTTACATTTGCAGCCTTAAATATTTGTAAGAGGAGGACAACATGCACATTTTCATGAGTATGGCTTTCTTTTCTTTAGTTTTGTTGCAATTGCCCAGGAATAATTTGAGGGTTTGGGGTGGGTTACTGTCATTTTTAATGTTCACTCTTTCACCCTTCCTCTTTCCCCAGACTTGTTGAATTGTCCTCTGTGGTCCACATCAACTCCCACTGGGGGATCATTTCCAAGTGCTTAGCTTACAGCAAGGCTGTTTCAGACCCTTTCGTGTACTCTTTGCTACGGCACCAGTACAAGAAGACGTGGAAGGACATCATAAACAAGATCCTCAAGAGAAGCTCCATCAACTCCTCCGCGCTGGCGGGCGAATCGCACAACCGGAACCTTCCGCAGCTGAACGAATGAGGAGCCTGGTATGGGACACATAAAGTGATATTTGTGAAACCACAGGAACTGGCCCATCCCTAGTAGCTCTCCTCAGCTGCCCAGGTTTTGGGAGGCGGCTGTGGACAGGGTGAAGCCCAGCCCATGTCCCTCCAGTAGCCCATGTGACATCCAAGGCAGACAGGCTGCTCTGGACCTCCCGCCTCCGACGGGAAGAGCGCTATTGATCCGTGGTCCTGCAGGCTCCACAAATACAAATCTCCCATTGATCTCCATCTGCAGCTGCATCTATAGATAAAAAACTAGTCCTCAGCAGAGGCACTCGTGAAAGTAATGGGAGCAAACCGGTGCCACCATAAGATTATTATAAAAAGCTGCACTGGGATGTTTGTGCTGTGTTTGTCACCGGCTGCAGGCAAAGGTCCCTCTGATGTAGCTGCCAACGTGGCTTTACAGAAACCACCCCACCCCAGTGGCTGGAGAAGGTTTTGTGCAGGAAATATCTTAATGGGAAAAGCTTAAAAAAAAATCTAAATATTCATCCAGCGCCCACCACAGCTCAGCCTTTTCTGATATATATATATATAGGAAGAATCCTGTAGATTTGAAGGAAGAGAAAAAACAATTTGGAGTATGCTGCAGGCTGGATTCAGCCATGTCTTCTCTAAATTTTTTAAGTTATTTACACAGAATCCCACTAATATTTTCCCCATTAAATTTCAGGAAAATACAAATGGTAGACAGGGTGGAAAGGTCAGGATTCATTCTGCTTACCTTGCATATACCAGAGCTCTAAGGAGCTGGATTTTACCCAAAGCTGCAGATCTGGGCCCCGTGCCCAGGAGGAAAAATAACAAATCTCATTTTCTGAGGAGTTATTAATCATGGGTTTTTTTACTACTTAAAGGAAAGATCAGCCTAAATCTGAGTTTCAAATATAATTTCCAAAACAAGTGGAGCACAAATAATAGTCCCCCTCTCCACCATGAGAGTGGAGCCAATAATCTGAATCCACATCTGAACGTGCAAATCTCTGGAGGTTTCAGTACAAATCTTTATAGCTCTGGATTGCAGGTCTGCATGGGAACATTATTAACAGTTACCATGCACTCAGATGCATGCCCAGATTTTAAAATAGGCTTGTTTAATTAGGCTTCATGAATGCAGTGGCAGCTTAAATAAGAGCTGACACAACTGGCAGAACTGCCGTCTATCCTTGCTCATATTCCAGCTGTCAATGCCATACTGAGAAAATAAGGCCTCGAGTAGTAAAAAATGTGGGATTACTTTTTAGTTGCCACGTTCTCTCACGCAAGAAAAGGGCTTGGTATGTTGCAAAAAATGTCCACTGATGAATTTTCTGGCCTCTGATTCAAAGCCCAGACTGGGAACTCAGTGAGGGGCTTCACCCCAAAGTCAGTGAACGTGGGGTAACATCTCAGTTATTATCAGCTACCATGTAAATAAAAATTTTTGGTTTAATTATTAATTTCAGTTATAAAACATACCATAATTACAATAAAATCCACAGATAATTACAGTCACGGAATTTAAAAAAATTTTACTACACTGCATTCAAATGAGCCCTTGGCCAGATTAAATAGTCTACCTCATTTTAATCATTTTACTTCTTAATCTTAACATAATTTTCTCAGGTGCAATAGATGAAAACACCCAGCTCAAAACTTGTTGTTTCTTAAGAAATTCAAGACATGTTGCTAATTGGATTGTATTAGAATGCAGGATGTTAGAAAGCTGATTATTACTGAGTTTAAAAAGATAAAAAGCTCTATACTGAGCATGTTTGGCTAAGACCACTTTTACTAAATCACACCAGGAAAGCCCACAGCTGTTGTTCACTTCCACATGGAGTTGGTGCCAAAGTCAATGGGAGGTTTGTACGTCAAAAAGGGCAGCTCCAGAAACATTTAAACCTTCAAATTCAAAAACCGTAAGCTCGTTTCCCAGGGAAAAAAATCCAAAACATAAGACATTTAGGATGTCTAGTAAAAGATGGAGATTACAGCACTGGACTTGTCTCATTGTGCTTGTGTATCACAGTCATTCACTGGCTGATTTATATCCCACCATGAGCAATAAATCTCTCCTCTTGTATGTGTTTAAAAATTTGTCTCTCTTTCATGGTGCCTTTCTTCTGTAATTAATCTTACAACAGAGAATAGATATAATTTCCCCTTCCTTGCATCAGCTCTCTGTCATATTTTGACCATCTGAAGCAAGCAGGAGTTGTAAATGCTGGTGCTTGACAAACTGCCTCGGTACACGAAATAAAAATAACCCCAACATTTCCTGATGACATCTTATAGGATACTCAAAATATGATACTGTGGCTTGTTAAGTGCTAGATATTCAGCTGAATTCTTATAGGCAACTGGCAAAATTTTCTAGAGCGTGTGTCTCAGTGATGAATGTAGATGTAACTATCTGTCTGCTGAGTATTATATGTACTATACAACACTCTGACTCGAGTGAGTTAAAATAATGATGGTAAATGTAATGCACAGTGTTTGTTATCTCTGCTCGTGAAGCAGAACTGTTCTCTTGTCTAACACACTTGTGTGCAAGGGGGAGTGGGTGTGGGTGGATTTCCATTTGTTACTTAAATATTTTTGAAGAAGTTTGTAAAGTTTGGCTGCAACCTGTGCCCAAAATCTGGAGCTGCATGTGCAAAATCTGGGCAGCTGCTTAGGCAATATGCAGTTTTCTGTTTGTTGGTGTCTGTGACCCATATGCAATATCTACTCCTCACACGCATGTTCAATTAACATTTCCTTCATATCTTGTAAATTTGGCAGGCAGAGCACTGGCAGATGATTAAGAGAATGTAGTCCACTGTGTTGTTTCGTGGATTCTGAGCTTTTTCCTTTGTTCGTTTTAACGGTTTTTATATAATTTCAGAGCCCTAACTGTGAACTGTGATCCTGGTTTATGTTATGTTCTTGAGCCAGTTTGAATGTGAGGATCTGGGTAACTGCATTTGACAAAACCTATGAGAGACTGATAAGGGTTTGTTGAACAATTATGAAGTACCAGGCCCTCTCCGGTAAATTAAAATAATGGTTGTTTCACCTGAGGATTGGGTCCATTAGACGACTTTATCCAGGTTTTAAAGATGTCTTCTCAATTTTTAGGGCCCTGTTTTTTATGGTATTTACAGATGAAAGGATGTAAACAGGATTTAGGGAGTTCCTCTGGTGCTCAAGTTCTCACTTCCAATGCCAGGCAAGCAACCACATAACTCATTAAGTTCTATCCCTGTTCTTCCTCTTTGAGCAGATCACCCTAACATCTTCAGCAGCCCTAAATCAGACTCTTTAGAACTTCCTTTATGTCCAAAAAAATATAAAGCCCTAGACATTAAAAATGCTCCAGACAAATCTTTATGAAGCCTGAGGACTGCTGCAGTAGTAGCCACACATATCACAGCATCACAGACCAGCTGAGGTTAGAAGGAACCTCAAAAGGGCCCCAAAAGCCACATCCCCGCCTCTGGCAGTGATTTGCCCTCTCAGTTTTGCCAGTGCATCTAGGAAATGACCTTGGTCTGCTTCAGATCAACAGTAAAATCTTCTGACAAGGGTTTGTTTTTTTTTTTTAATAACTTTGAGAAGACATTTTAGACCTCAAAAAACAGCTGTATCAGAACATCTTCAAGAGGCTCCAAAAGTGAGGCAGCAACAGACGTGAATGGGAGGCTGAGGGTCAGGGAGACTGGGAAGTACACGCTGGCTTTGCTGCAGTGATATGGGATTCCTTGGCTGCAGTGGGATTTTCCCAGTGCCCTAATTCCACCCTGAGAGCTCTCCAAGTCTCTCAGACATTCACTCATTCCAAAGGAAAAGGTGAAAATCCTGTCAAAGCCCTGTAGCTGTGCCACAGACTGGGCTGAGGCTGCAAGAGCAGCACAGCTGCCATAGGATGATCCTTTGGGGTTTGGGAACACTCTAATGGTTTTCAGATGGTTCATATGGAAAATACGTTTTTTGAATGACTAGAGAGCCTAATTCTTAAAGTCCTACAGGTTTAGATCACTTGTAGAATGTGAATTTTTCTGGACCTACATGCCTAAGGTTTCATAGATCTCTTACCTCTCTTAATCCTAAAGAAGGCTCTGAATTCCTTGTCCCATACATTTTTACATGCACAGTGAACATCTCTGGAACAACCCATTGGAAACTGCTTTTCGCTGCTGTTAGGTCTGTCTTCCCCCCTCACTCAGTGTTCTTATGATTAAACAAAGCTTAAAAGCAGACAAAGATTTCACACTTCTGTGTCAGCTCATTGTTACTTGACTCTAAAAATCACTGATCAGCCCGGAAAGCTCAGTGAGGTCCCAATCCCACAGTCACTGTGTGTTTGTTTTGCTGGATTGTGAGGGCTGAGGACAGGCTTATGTGTCTGCAGAATCAGGGATTATGTCTTTGTAACCTCCCCAGACCTGAATAAGTGAGAACAATGACACTGTAGCCTTAAATCTATTTATTTTTTATTTGCTTTTCATGCTTTCAACATTCAATACAGTGAAAATTTTCGATGGGTGAAGTTTTTGGGGGGGAAAACCATCCTGTTCCAAAAGGCAGCTGTCCCTGTTGGGAAGGTATAAAAGTTTACATGGAGAAGAGAGCCGCTGAGTTTCTGTAAAATGCCAGCTTTTTACCTGTACTCCTGGTGTGTATGGTGTAAATATGTATTTAGGATTGTTGGTTTTTAAGCAAATATTGCTGATGTAATGAACTGGAGAAGTTGCCATAGTTTATCATACAGGTCTATATTTCTAAGGACGAGGATTAACCCTACAGACTGTAAGTGCCCTTCAGAAATGCGTGTGCCAAGAAGCAAAAGCACCAGGGGTGTCACAGAAGGGGTGGGAACTGTGGAGTAAAATAACATTTTTTGTCGAAGAAATGCTATTTCACAGGGTTTCAATACACCCAAAGGCACGAATCCGTATTATTTATACACAAAGTCATGTTAGGAAAAGGATTTCCATTTGGAATTTTTATTGAGTTATAGAATCCTAGAGTGGTTTGAGTTGGAAGGGAGCTTAAAGATCATCCAGTTCCAACCCCTGCCATGGGCAGGGACACCTCCCACTGTCCCAGGCTGCTCCCAGCCCCAGTGTCCAGCCTGGCCTTGGGCACTGCCAGGGATCCAGGGGCAGCCACAGCTGCTCTGGGCACCCTGTGCCAGGGCCTGCCCACCCTCCCAGGGAACGATTTCTCCCTACAATCCAATCTAAACCTCTGTCAGTCTGAATCTATTTCCCCTTGTCCTGTCACCCCCTGCTCTTGTCCAAAGTCCCTCTCTATCTTTCTGATGTTAGAAAACTCTGGTCACTGAAGTTCTACAATTAGAGCTTTAAAACAAACCTTTTTTAAAAATCACGCAAATATCAAAAAATCAAAAGTCCTCACTCCCTTGGGATTTGGATCCAGTACTTTTGAATGAAATGCCAGGGCATCCCAGTGAGATATTAGTGGGAATGCAGCAGGTCCATGGTGCAGAGCGGGCTGCAGCCTTCCCCCTGCTGCCCATCCCCGAGTCCTGCTCTGTTGTACTGCACATGTTTTTACACTGAGCTCTGGAGCAAACACTTCAAAAAGCCCTGTAAGATACCAAAGTGTTTGAATTTACCTCCCGACCACTAAATCCTTGTGCACGGTCAGGAAAATTCTCCTCCTGTTTTGCTAATGGGAACAATGAGCAACAGAGGGGAAAAATTACAGAGGAAGAAATCTCATTAATTTAATGATTTTTGTGAGGAAAAACTCAGCAAAATGCCCTGTGCTCTAAGGGTCACACCACAAACAAGTGACAAGGTCGGGGACAAGTTCTCTGTGCCCAGCCTCAGTCAAGTAAAATAAAGCTACCTGCATCAGCCAGACTTAAGAATGGGTCTTCTTATAGAAGAAACCATGGGGCTTCCCAGATAAGACATTTGAAAACTATTATCACCTATTGCCTTGGAAAATAGAAATAGGTAACTAAGAGGTGCCTTGATTAACTTTATTTATACACAGGGCATTTTTCTAATCCTTAGAGTTTTTTTCACAGCGTTTTTGTTTGTGAAGATTATTTTAGGATTAAAATTTCCATATATTTGGCAACCACTGATCATTCCCTTCTGAATTCTTGCAGGAATGTAGCCTATTACCAATCCTTCCAGTTAGATATAAACATTTGCCCCTAGATCAGACTATTAGAAAATTATTTGATTTTTAAAAAAAATTTTAGGAGCTGGTTTTACAACTCCTTGTTGCAAGGACAGTGGGGTTGCTTGGGTGAGTAAGGACCATTCATATCATGAGAGGTATAGAAAGTTCAGTCTGTGTATTTAAAGTATTTCGTTTTGTTTTGCAAATACTGAAAATAGATGATTTCCTATTTCTAAAAGAACCTAGAGCCAGTCTGAAGGAAGATAGCTAGGAAATAACATTAATAATAACTGCTGTAGATAGGGCATGTTTGATTATATTATTATAAATATACCACTATAATTTATTGCATTTAACTTTTTTGTATGACAATGGGTTGTCATTGCAGGGGCTATTTATTTAGGGGGAAAATGAGAATACAAATGAAACCTTTCTAAATTGCATGGATAAAGGGATGCACAGACCTCTTTGTAATGACAACACACTCGAGAGTGCCATGAGTTAATGTGGATTTTAGGGTCCCAGGTAAGCTAAATTCTGATATTTTAGAGGTATTCCAGAGAAACAAATCCACATTCCAGAGAAACAAATCATGCAAAGGCAGACACACAAAACCCACTGTGTCTACAGTTTAAAGGAATACAACAAAATCAGTGTTAATCCTGAATTCAGATTTTGAATAATGGGGCCTGTGCTGTCTGTTCTGTTTACAATGGCTTGTGCTTTGTGGATACATATCAAATGTTGTAATATATTTTTATTACATAGAGTTAATGGTTAATACAAAGTGACATATATAAATAAATACATACTATATCTGTATATTGTGATTTTGTTAACTTTACTGCTAATGAAATGTGATTATGATAAATGACTTGGCATGAGCTATTTTTTCATATAAAATTAATGTTTTAAAAAAGTCTGTTTCACTTCATTCTTGAAAAAGTCAAGCCTGTGGTGTCATTGCAATGGTGTGACCTGGTCAGTCCCTCCTGTTTTTTGGAAAACAGCTACAAAGCTCATTGCAGTGGAATTTTACTTCATTCCAATACGAGAAACACAAGTAGAATAATTGGAGAATCTGAATATACAACGCTTATGTCTAATCTTGACATAAATGTTTAGTCTTACCACACATGGTTGTACTTAAGTTTAGTTGTGCCCTGACATCTTGAGCAGGTTCCAGAGTTGGGTTCAAGGTTTGGGGGATTCCCTCTTCCTGCTCCCTGAACACCCTTCCCCGCTCAGAGCTCCCACAGAAAGGTCTCAGGTTGAAGGCTGTTCCTCAGCACCACCCAAATGGCAAACCCTGCAGAGGGAATATCTTCTGGTCCTCACTGAGCAGAGTCTCTTTTCTGTGTAAACCCCAAGTTCTTGGTCCTGAAATGTGTTTTTCTGCTGATTTACAGGGATTAATCTTTAATATTTTAATAACTAATAATTAATAGTGAAGTTTAATAACAGTATAGAAACACAGAATAGTTTGGATTGGAATGGACCTTAAAGGTTATTGCATTCCACCTCCCCTGCCATGGGCAGAGACATCTTCCACTCACTGGAATCAGCAACATTTCCAGTCTTCTCCCCGTGATCTCCAGACAGAGATTTGAGTTGAAGATTAAATTCCACTCCCGTGCACAGATTAGGCCTCTTAAGGGCTCTTTTGCTTCCCATACAGGTGTTAAATCTCCACTGTAGAAAAGCAGAAGAGATCCCACAAGAGCTGAAACTTCTCAGACATGAAATAATTTCTGATTTAACCAACACGATGACTTTGTGCTGTGTCTTTTAATCCCACTTCCCCCCCGTTATTTTAAATAACTGTTTTCCCCACCTGTCTCTGTGCCTGCCCCACCTCCCTGCCAGGCACACACACACACACACACACTGCCATGTGTCTCCACAGATTAACACCCTGCTCTCACAAAGGCTGGCAGGGCTGGCTGAGGTAAATCATTTATTCACGTTCAGCCTGTAGCCACTTTTAATTTGTACTGAGAGCAAGGCCCAAATCAGGCTCCAAATGCAAAGCTTTCACCGCTGTCTTTGAAAGGAGACGCTGGCCCTGCAAACCTCAGTACAACAAACACGTTCTCACACGGGGGAAAAGGCATTTTCCACAATCACAGCTCCATCTGGGCTCCAGGCTCGAACAAAGAGGCAAAGGAAATCTGCTAACACCGTGCGAGGGATTCTGGAGTACTGCTCCCTCTCTGAATCTGTGGGAGGTTTTATTTTGCTCTGGTCTCCGTTACAACTTTTTTTCATCCCTTAGGAAGGACCTAAATATTGTCTTTCACAGTACAAAGGCAAATGCAAAGGAATATTAATTCCTGGAAAGTTTCGCTGGGAGATTTAGCAGAGACATAATTATCCAGGAAAATGCAAGAAAGTGTGGTTTCAAAGGACTTGCCATCCATATCATTATACAACTTTTTTCTTTTGCCAGCATCATGCTAGAACCAAGTTAAAAGCCTCATGCCAACTTCTGCTGGCCTGGCTCTGGAAGGAAAGCAGCTGAAATGCTGGCAAGACAGTGGGCACGTTCCTGGCATGGCAAGGCACCTCAAACAATGCAAATATTTATTTTAATCCCGTGTACTTAGTAGCATGTACAGCGTAGAAGAGGGGCCCAGCCAGAGCTGTAGGAGTCCCAACACAAAATAAAGAGCTCCTGTGTGTCCCTGGAGGGGCCTGAGCCATTCTGGTCCCTGGCACTGGGGCAGCACAGCAAATCTCAGCCCAGCACCGAGAGGCCTCTGAAGGGAAGAGGCTGGGAGACATTTTGTGTTTACCGGGCCATTTGAGAACGAGCAGCTGACCTAAACTGTTATTACATCCCCTTGTGTGGTTGTACAGACTGTTTTCCAATGGTTGTGCTGGAATACGCTGTGCAAACGTCACGGAAATGTCCATTTTGATCAGGGGGCTGGAGCCCCTCTGCCCTGGAGCCAGGCTGGGAGAGCTGGGGGTGTTCAGCTGGAGAGGAGAAGCTCCAGGGAGGCCTCAGAGCCCCTTCCAGGGCCTAAAGGGGCTCCAGGAGAGCTGGAGAGGGACCTGGAACAACGGATGGAGGGACAGGACACAGGGAATGGCTTCCCACTGCCGGAGGGCAGGGCTGGATGGGATATTGGGAAGGAATTGTTCCCTGGGAGGGTGGTGTCAGTTAAAACCATTGCCCCCTGTCCTGTCACAGGCTTCCTGTATACAAAGTCCCTCTCCCTCACTTTTATAACCCCCCTTAAGCTACAGAATAACCCGGAAGCAAGCAGCAAACCTGGCAGGACTCTGAGGGTCAGAATTGATCCACACTGAGTTTTTTTCTGAACTTGGACGGAAGAGTAGAGCCAGGGTTGCTCTTTCCTACAATCATATTTACAAAGGCCTACACTAGCTCAGGATTGCAAATTCTTGTTTTACCACTATGAGAAAAAAGCCCTGAGATTTAGAGTTTTAAACACACACAAAGTCATCATTTGTTAGTTTTTACGAGGCTACTTTTTCCTTCCATTTTTTCTGATATAAAGATTGCTTTCAGCGCTTTGTCTTCTGTCCTCATTTAATCCATTTCAAAATTTATCCTTGCAGCATGAAACGTTGCTGTTGATCCCATTAAGTGTCTTCTAATAATTGCAAGGTTTAAGAAAGCTAAAGACGAAAACTGACTGAAATTAAGCTTGAAATGAATAAGGACATGAAAAAAAAATGAGTAGGACTATGGTAATTACATGCTTATGACTGTGAAATTAGGCAAAAGAAAACAGAACAGCAGATGGTATCTGAATCTGAAGAAAAATGTAAATGGTGATGAACTCACACCATCTCCTAAATAATGGTGTGTTCAGCAGCAGGTAGATGTTCCATGTAAAGAAGTGCTGCCTGATAATTCAAGGACATAGATCCAGTCCAGGAGGGACATACCAGCATCCTTTATTAGATGAGAAATCACTTTATCAGTTTCTGTGTACTGCAGGGCCTTTACCTCGTTTTCCTGGCCTTCTCTACCATGGTGCTTGTCAATAAACTCACATTAGTGTTGATATTTCTGACTGGTAGTCACACAAAAACATCCCCTTCTCCTGTGACCTTGGTAGCCCTAACACAGCTATTGCAGCCTGGGTCAGTTTGCTAAAGGTATTTTTACTCATATTTTGTTCCTTCTTTGCAATGCAAAAGAAAGAAGAGGAAAGGAATATATATATCTATGCATTTTTTCATATTTATATACTTCTATATTGTAGCACCTATAAATATGGATATGCTCTACAAATGTATTCCTCCAAAGGATTACTACAAAGGCAATAAAATCTATTATCTGTTAAAAATTAGTCAATTAATTTTAGAAAAGATATTGGCATTTTGTAATTATAATTTCCACTTCTTCCACGTCAAGAGGAATGAAAGAATATCTCTGCCTAGCAGCAAACAATGAATATACATGGGCTGTGAGATCATTTCAGAAGAACCTGTAGTTACTTTGGATTGTTTTCTCCACTATTTTTTGGGCAGCTTTCACAGACTTTTTCTGGGGACTGAGGCATATTCTTGTTATGGTAAAAATGAGCAGAGTAGATTGAGTTGATTAGGTGACAGAGATTCTACCTGTGCCTTTCCAATTTCACTTTTTCTGCCTCTATAACCCAGATTCCACGTGTGTACTGAAATCTCCATCAGTTTTAGCATCTCCCAGGGGGAGGCAAGTACCCAGTGTGGCCCCACGACTTCCCAGTCTCATTCCCCTTGCTCAGCTCTCCTCTCCACCCCTGAGCTTCCCCTCCGTGGCCAGGAACAGTCACACCCTTTTATGTTTCTCATTATGCTGAAGAGCTTCATTTCACCATCCCTTACACCATATTTCCTCTTTTCCCTGTCCATCCCAGTTCCCACCAGCTCTTCCCATGCCCCACAGATGGGTTGGCAAGTTACAGCTTGTTATTCCCTATATTTTGCTGCTTTTAATGGATGCAGGTGCACGCACTGCCGCACTGCTTTCCCCAGGAGCCCACAGTTCTTAATCATCCTATTAAAGTGATTCTGTACTTGCCATCATTTTCACATTAAGATGATCTGCTTTAACTGCACACACAGAGATGTTCAAATTATTTGTTGTGAACAGCTGATTGAATTTAGCTCTGTTTGCTTACAAATTACCCCCTGCCTGTTTGAAGGGGTAGAGAGCTGCTGAGTCACTGAAGTTATTCAAGATATTTCAGGTATTTTGGGCTAGAGGGGCACGAGCACTGTTGCTTACAGAGAGCTGATGCGACAAGTGGTGGCTGAAATGCCAGGGGGCACTTTGCAGGGAGCACCTCAGCCGGTGGCAGTGCCCGATCTTCCAGGAGCTTATCAGAGTTCTTATCGTGAATAATTCACGTGTGCACAGAGCCTTCCTACAGCGGCAGCGCAGCAGGAACAGCCTCAGTGCTAACCAGAGGCTCTGTGGACAGAGAACCGAGGCATTAAGCCATTAAAAAAATATTATTGTCCCTGCTGTGGCCACAGCACCAGGGCAGTGACCGTCCCCTGTGCTGGCATTGCTGAAGGACCTCAAATCCTGTGTCCAGCGCCAGGCCCTTCATGATGAGAAGGACACTGAGGGGCTGGAGCCCCAGGAGGGCCTGAGGGAGCTGGGAAAGGGGCTCAGCCTGGAGCAAAGGAGGCTCAGGGGGGCCCTGGTGGCTCTGCACAAGTCCCTGACAGGAGGGGGCAGCCGGGGGGTCGGGCTCTGCTCCCAGGGAACAGGGACAGGAGCAGAGGGAACGGCCTCAGGCTGGGCCAGGGGAGGTTTAGATTCCATATTAGGGAACATTTCTGTATAGAAATGGTTGTCCAGCCCTGGCACAGCTGCCCAAGGCAGCGGTAGAGCCCCCATATCTGGAGGGATTTAAAAGCTGAGTAGATGTGGCACTTGGGGACATGGGTGAGAGGACACGGGGACATGGCCTTGGCAGGGGGAATGGTTGGACTCAGAGATCTTGGAGGGCTTTTCCAGCCTAATCAATTCTCTTCTATGGAAAGCTCTATAAATTTAGGAAGATATCTCAAATTACATTTTTATTATTATTTACAACATCACTCACAATGTGCTGGACCTTTTATAATCCCCCAGGTGTGGATGGGTCGTGAACTTTGATGTAGAAAATCCTCCTACTTTCCCTGTGGGAATCAGATGAGGAGTAACTCTGAGCAAGCTTTGGGATACTGATAAGGAAGTCTATCAAATGCAGTGACAAAGGGGCTGGGTAGCTTTATCTTGACATCAGTAGGCTTTGTACAGTTTCAGCAGATGAAAATGTGTTCTGGCATGAACTGTGGCCAAATTCCCAAATGATTCAAGGTAACATTTTCAGACACACAAGTCACAGGAGACTCCGGGGTTCCCTTCAGCACAGTGGGACTCTTGTTTTGCTTGTTTTCTTTTTCCTTCTTCCCTTTTTCGGGTGGTGGGAGGGATGCTCTAACCACTATTTTACATCTTGAGTTCTTAGGCTCACTGAAATTCGAGGAGATACCATCAGGGAAGCTGACAAACACAGGAGACTCCTACGCTCTGCTCTGGCTGTTACTATATTAAGGCTGCATCCGTGCAATTTGGGGTTTCTGATGTGGAACAATTGGCAGCCCTGCAGTGCTGATGCCCCCTGAGGGCTGCCTGCCCTCCTCATTGCTTCTGTCTGTGGAAAGTAAACATAGGAGCTTGTGAGCCCACACAAGGCACACAAACACACACCCCACTGCCGGCGTGACTCACAGAGACTCATTTCTACTTCGTTTTTAACATCCTGGTTTGCTCCTTCCTTGCCCTCCAGGATTTAACTTTTTTCTTTCTAATAACAGGGATTTATTTTATTTTAAATTGGAGATGGATGATTTCAACAACCTCAACAGTTCATGTCAAATCACAAACTCATTGAAGGAATGCTGCTCTGACCATCCCATTTCCTACCCTGGGCTTCTGTCAGCTTTCAGGTCCCTTGGTGTGAAAAATACCCAGTCAGCTTTCTGCCAGATCCCGAATTTCAGAGTAATTGTCTGTTCTATGATAAAGTAGTTATCAGCATTTGCTGAAATATAATTTGCCACCATCTGCCTCTGGACTCTCTGGCTTGGACTGGGAATCTTGAAATGCCACCATTTTTGATGTCCTTTGTTGTTCATCTCAGTGGCTGCTTCAGGAACAAGGACTATTGGAAAATTCAGGAAAAGGCAAATTTATTCAAGACAAATAGGGGAGAAGAAGATTTCAACTGGAATCTTCTTTTCCATGCTTCAATTTTTTCCTCTGTAAAAGTAGTTCCCTTTCTCCTGCTCCAATCTCACACTTCTTCTGGTCTCATTTCCCAAACACCAGACCCAAAAATCTACCAAGTTCCCTGCAGAAGACAGGGATGAGTTTTAGGGAAGCTCTGTTGATTTATATTTATATTAAATCAATCATGCAGCAGTCAAGGTCTTAATAATACATCTAAGGACTGTGGTAATCTGGAAAGTACCCTCTGGAGACCGGCACTGCTTTAAGAATGATTCATTGCTTCTGAAGCCGAGATGGAAATTCAGCAATTAATTCCTATGGATGCTTTAATTAGAGAGAAACTGATTTGAAAATACTGGATTTTCTCTAAATCATGTAGATTCTGGACATAATGCTGAGGGTGCATTGACTGGGGGTATGGACATCAGGACCACCAGTACCCAAATTTACAGCGACTCAGAGTCATTAAACTGGTCCTTGATGACCTTTGTTGGGCAAACATCACAAAAAGTGTGCAAGTGAAACCAGATAAACGTCTCTGAAGAACAACTCTCAACGTTCTGACACTCAATCTATTTGTTTTAGTATTTAAAAATGACCACATAGCACCCAACAGTAGCAAAGCCTTTTAGAACTGAACAAGGAGATTTAACAGCTTATGTCTTTGTGGTGGAGCTGTTGATTGATTGCCTTGGTCCTTCAGTGCAATCACGGGGGTTTGAATGTTCCCAGAAATCATTACGTTCATAACAGTGGCTCCAGCTGCCCTTCATTAACCAAATATAGAAAAATAAGGCAGAGAGAGTGAAGATCATAGAAACAGAACCTGTTTTTCCCTTCACTTCCCACTCTTCTCCCAGTTATTCTGTAAATTTACCCGTTCTGCTAGTGAGGACAACCTTGGAGCCAGGAGCTGCTCCCTGAGCTGAGCCAGAGCTGTGGCCAGCCCAAATTAATGATTCTGTTCACCTGTGAGTTACGGGGCTCACAAAACTGTCATAAACAGCAATGTGATTTTAATACTTTTTACACTGAGGCCATGCAACCAGACCCAGATCCTTGTGGTAAGAAGCAGATCGCAGATTTAAATCCCCCGGTCTGGTTAAGTGAGATTATGCTGCCATTGCTCCTTATTAACCCAGGTATTGAATTTCTGTCACATCTAAACCACAAAAAGTAATTCCATTTTTCATATTTTTACTTGCTGACAATAGTTCTGGATAAATATTTAATCTCTAAGTGACAGTTTACTCTGAATACTCTTTTTTGTTGCTTTTGGGACAGCAGGGTTAATAAGAATGATTCTGCTGTTGACATAAGTGATACACTGAATTTTAGTAAGCAGCTGCTGCAAATTAAGGGAGGGTTAATGACTAGAATAATTAAAATATCAGGTGGTTGAGGTTATTTTGTGTATTAATAGGTGGAAATTGTTACTGTTTTCTCTAAACATCACCAGTATTTCAGGATATACAGCACAATGCTCCTTTGTAGTGTTTTGGTGGAAAAAAAATCAGTTTCAAAAGTGCTGCTGTAATGTGAAAATCCAAGTATTCTCTCCGTGTAGGAAGCTGGCACTCCAGCCATGCTCCAGCAGCCTTCCCTGATGAAGGCTGGACCTTCCCCTGGGAGAGGCAAATGCTTGAAAGGTGTCCGGTCTGAAGACCAGTTTAGTAAAGTAAAAAAACTGTGGGATATTGGTTAATCCAGCCTGTGGAAATCACCCAGCACCAGGGAGGGGAAGGTGGATTTAACACCTCTGAGTGTGACACCCCAGCAGGTGAACAAAGGCGCTCAAACACCTGAAAAGGCAGATTAAGCTTTAAAAAATACACCAGTAAAGTACCTTTGTGTTCACTGCCTGGAGTTTTTTTACAAACTTTCCAAAATCCCATTATTGTCATTTTTTACTGATGAAAACATTCATTTACATATTAAATTGAAATGTTGCACCAAAAACTGTTGAGTCAATAAGGCCCCTCTGAAATTCATGAAATGTATAAAAATATCCTTTATCTGCCTAATGAGCAAGGAGCGGATCACGAGCATGTGAGCAATGTTTAAAATTTGAATGGAAACTGTAATCTCCATCAAAATCAAACTGGGTCTCTCATCAGGTTAAGAGGACAGAGAAGCCATGGAAGTGATCAGCAAATTGTCCTGCAAATTTCAGTGTGGACCTGGTGGATTTCTAAGCCTCACCTAGCAATAAAGTGACCATGGATGCTGCAAAATGTTGATTTTATCAATGGAATATGGCAGAGAACGATTACTTAGTGACAAGATTGCATTCACTGTGATGGCTCCATTGAGTGTAAATTTTGCCGCTAAAAAATCTTACAGCGTTACAGTGAAATACAAAAATGTCAGCTGAATCTTAATGACCTTCAAAAAGAAATTAAAGACCAGTAAGCCCTTCAGATTAAGTGTATAGATATGATTTAAACTCGGAATAATAAGGAGATATCAGAACAAAACACTAAAACTTCTAGAAGTTAATCACCTGAAGCCAAAAGGATTCATAGCTGTTTATTAAGGACTAGAAAGAGCCAAAAAAATGTTTGTCACTACGATAACACAAAGCAGCACAGGCAGAAATAGTCCTAAAAGCATCCATGAAATCAGCTGTAAAAACCACTGACCCTCCCTGCACGTGTGCAGCTGCTGCAGTAGGAGAGGAAAAAGGCTTTGGAAAGTTGGAGCCTCAGTGAGTGTGGAGCAGCAGAGCTCCTCTGGGCTCTGGCTGGAGGGCTGGAAGCGTGCACAGAGCTGTTTGTGCTGCAGCAGGAGGTGATGCCACCACAATTCATACAATTCATCTGCGCTTTTACACTTCCCCCTCAGGCTGGTGGCTGCTGCCTAAATTCACACAGGGACTGGTTACAAACTAAAATGTAAAAAAGCTCCAAACTTGGGCGTTTTCAGACCCGCAGCAAATTTAGCTGGTGGCAGTTTTTAAAGGTTAACTAGTGGAAGGCATTGGTGTGAAACCACTTGTATTCTGTTTCAAGTTCATCTCTGTTTTGGTGTTTCTTGTAAAGGTCAACCACCTGCCACAGCCTGGTACAAGAGACAAGTAAGTCTGTCACTCACTGCTGAAATCCACACTTTGGGGAGATGCCACAAATTCCGTGAAAATAATGAGCTGAAGTTAGAGGAAAAAACCCACAACTACACTTGGGTAAGAGAAGGGAAAGTAGATGGTGACAGAAGCTGAAAATATGTGACAGGCTTAAAATAGCCAATGAAAAAATGTATTTCTCAACTAGCACAGACAGTGATTTCATTCATATTCATTTTCATCAGTGTTTTACCCACACAGAGCTCAGCCTCCTGGTAAAAGCCACACTCAGATATTCCTAAAACTCTTCTGCTGCCAAAAAATTAAACTTGGGTTAGAGGTTACCAAATTACACTACATTTATACCAGTGTGTGTAAGCAGATATAATTTCAGTAGATTCCCAGCCTGATTCACCCATCCCTGGAAGTGTCCAAGGCCAGGCTGGAGGGGGCTTGGACCAGTCTGGGATAGGGGAAGGTGTCCCTTCCCGTGGCAGGGGATGGAACTGGACAAGCTTTAAGGTCCTTCCAACCCAAACCAGTCTGGGATTTGCAGGTACTGAGAGCGGTCTTGGACAGGTTACTGCACTTGTAGTTACCAGGCTGGATGAGAAAAACCGAGGTGATAATTAAACCAATAAAAGTGAACAGCTGGATAACCTGACAGGGATAGTTAAGGAGAAGCCAGGCAGCTCGCACTGTGTTTTAGGATTGTCAGGGTTCTGCACGGCAGCAGATGACTGATGGCTGGTATTATCAAGCAGAGTGGAGTATCTCCTGTTTTAACCTTTCATTTGTTTAACCTTTCCTGTGTGGGTGAAGTTGTGCAGCTGAATTTCTTATTACTTGGAAGGGATTGTATTTTTCTCTTTTATATCAGGGATGATCAAGATTTAGCAAAGTTCTCATGTAAGAGAACTGTTATAAGCTGTTCAAATGGATCTGTAATTACAAAAGTGCTGTATTCACCCTCAAGTTTTATTTCCTGGCATTTCTGCAGGGTTGTCTGTTTTGCTACAACAATAAAAGGGAACGAGATTAAAAGCACAGACTTTAGAAAAAAAATCACCTGTTCTAAAGAGGTGGAAAAGGCAGATAAATAGAAATCATTGGTATCCAGATTTACTGGTTTGTGGTTTGGATCTGTCTGAAGGTTAAATAATGGTGCTGTGTATTTCAAAGGAAAGGAACATTTTAACTCCCAAGTGCATAACACCAGCAGTGAATAGGGCACACATCAGTTTGGTATTATTACATCCAGCGCAGGCATAAACATCTCGGTACGAGATATTCACACATCTGAAATTCCTGGTGAAATTCCTCGGAGCCTGAGTTTTCCAGTGCTGGACAATCAGAAAATAATTGCACAGACAAGTCCACTTGACAGCTATTAGGCCATTTATTTAGGAATGCCTGGAGGAAAATGGAGTAAGGTCACCTGCATTAGTCCCAGTTCTGCTGTGCCCAAACATGTGCAAGCACTCGTGACAGCCAGGAAAGAACACCAAAGCCACTGTCCCCAGCACCTGAGGCCTTCAGCAATCAGAGTCCATCCAGTCTTAGCCAATAGATGGCCGTGAATTCCCCATCAAATCCACTTCCTGTCATCAAATGAAAAATAATTTCTCGTGGAGAGGGCTTCACTTCTGAGAACAAAGCCCAGGAACCTTGAGGTTTGTAAAGTTCAGCTCTCACTCCGCTATCTCAAGGTAGAAAGAACTCACCTGCCAGGACTAAGACAGTGGTTTCCACCTTCAATTCAATTTAAATTTGGCTATTTTGTTCCACTTTTGCCTGTGCATTCCAACCACCCCTGCAAGATGCTTTTGTGGGACTCCAGAGAGAATCCACCCAAAAAACTCCATTCATAACCCAAAAAATCTTGTGTGGCTTTGATCTATCATGGTGACAATAAAATCTACATACGCCAATGAACAAGTCAAATTAAACTGCAAACAAATTGCCTGCTGTCATTACTCCATATTCCAAAATTTTTTCACTTTGTTACCTGCACAAAGACATCATTAATCCCTTCTCACCTCTTGAGAAAAAATATCTCTTCCCGATAAACTGCAGTTATATTTGCTATACAAAAATATATGGCATATAGGATGCTGTGAGGGTGGTGAATAGGGTGAAATAAGTAAAATATAATTCCACATGATGGAATGATTGGATGAGTTGTTTACTTCTATTACTTAATTGAAATGATACTGACTTGGAGGTGTTCCATAATTTCAGTCACAGAGAATTAAAAAATGCACTCTTCTGTTTTCTTGGAGCCTTTGCTGCTATTTAATGGTATCTGCAGAACAAGCATGGGCTGGAATTCTCTGGGAAATTTAAGAATATGATTATTTACTATGTGAGAGCTTATGACTGTGTTTTTCATTCTACAGTCTTTTGCCTTTTAAGTGTTTCCTACAATCCTTGACAATAAAAAAATAATTAACACAGATGGCCCATGGTATTTTTACACTACATTTTCTACTTGCACTGTATTTTTCCCTCAGTTTCTATGATATTTTGCTGAACGTCTTTTCCAAGAATCCTATCAAATTGGGAAAAACTGTAAATAGCAACCGAAGTGTTTAAAACAGAATTGGATTTGGAAGAGTGTGCTGCAGTCTTTCTACAAAACATGTTACGAGATGTTTATTTAGCCACAGACTGGCTAAAATCATGCAGCTGACCCTGGATTTTTAGGTATAATTTGGGTCATAACACTGAAGCTAATGGGGCAAAGTTGTATTTTCATCAGCTGACACTGTGTCCAGTGTTACTTAATTCTTTCCTAGATGGGGCCTGCGTATTTCCTGAACCCAAATCCTGTCGTGCTGTACGATTTTATTCCTCAAAAGCCAACAATAAAGCACAAATCCTGCTCCCAAAGAGGTATAAGGCCAGAAAAGCAGCAGCAAGATGAGCAGGCCTGCAGAGGAAGCCAGAACCCCTTGCATGTCACAGAAGACAGTGGCATGAGATGTGCAAGAGCACAATAGGCACTTCAAGTCGGGCCAAAAATCAAGAGAAAAGATGGTATCAGTGGATTTGTGAATTAAGCACCTCTCAGTGACTGAGCCTCTCCTCTCAGACATGTGACACAGCTGGCCGTATCCTCAGGAGAAGCTTTGTTCAAGTCCTTCTCCCACATCAGGGAAGAACTGCCACGCCACAGCGCTGGAGTGGTCCTGATCCCACAACCTTTTTGTCAGGTTTAATTCATGGAGTGAAAACGCAGCCTTAAAAAGCCAGAGGAGAAAACACTCCTGGCATTAAACTCTGGCAACACAAAGCATCCTTAAATCTAAATAACCCAAGCAGGGAAGCAAAGGTGGGTTATTCACTGCAGACTTTTTTCCTGAAATGTACGGCTAATCAAAAGGGGACCTTCCAGAGAAACAGAGAAATTTTGACACAAATTTTAATCACATTTAACAGAAGTTGTCCCCTCTCAGCTTTTCCACCCATATGAGAATAACACATAAAAAGTCAAAACTTTTCTGAGTTGCAAAAATATACCAATTTTATACTTTAGATACAACATTTTTCAATTTTTCATTCGGAACACTTCTTCTTTATAAGTATCTCTTTTTCGTCGCTGCTGTTTTTATCCTTTCTTTTCAATTTTTAAAGGAAACAGACTGACAAAGGATTAAATAACCCAACAAGCACAACATTTCATTCCAGGTCAACTCAAAACACCTTCCTCCCTTCTCCCTGTCTCTCCCCTCAACCCGGGGCTCCTTTTGGTTCGACTTGAACTTAATTTCCGATTTTTCTTTTTTCCCACCAAAATGAGAGCCCCCCCCCCGCCCCCAGCATCCATCCAGCTCCACTAACAGAAAGGCCTCGCGCAGAGAAAAATGCATGAAGAGATGGGCTATGTAACTCTCACTACGACTACAGCCAGGCTGAGAGAAGCAGAGCTGGGGCCGA
This sequence comes from Mystacornis crossleyi, assembly GCA_013400655.1. NCBI lineage: Eukaryota > Metazoa > Chordata > Aves > Passeriformes > Timaliidae > Mystacornis > Mystacornis crossleyi. The sequence continues at coordinate 51,078 of VYZQ01035082.1, read as the reverse complement.
GCTCTATCGCCGCCGCTGCTGCCACTGCCGCGCCCGCTGCCGCAGCCGGCGCGCGGACAGGCTGAGGGGCTGCTTCCCAAACTTCCTCATGATCTCCTTGATCCTCGCCAGGTTGGTCTTGGAGATGGTGAAGTCGCACTGGGTGGCCCCCATGTCGTAGCCGACCTCGCAGGTCTTGGTGGCGGCGGTGTAGCCCTCGGCCTTGACGCCCACCACGTACTCGCCCGGGTTGAGGAGGCGCCAGTAATCCCCGTCAGCTCCTGGTGGGAAAAACACGGCTTTCAGCACTTTGGTCCTTTCTCCTTGGGGAAAGTGTTGTTTATAAGGTCATAGAATCATTGAGGTTGGAAAAGACCTCACCAAGAGATCACCAAGTCAAGCCACCAACCAGCACCACCAGCGTGTTCTCCATTAAACGGTGTCCTCACTCGCCATAGCCACACATTTTTGAACACTTCCAAGGATCGGGACTCCACCACTATCCTGGGCAGCCAGCTCTTGAAAACCCTTTCCATGAAGGAATTTTCTCTAATATCCGATCGAAACCTTTCCTGGCGCAACTTGAGTCCATTGAATGAGGACACAGAATCACACGGGATAAGCTGAGTTGGAAGGGACCCACGAGGACCATCGAGTCCAACTCCCAGCCCTGCGCCATCCCCAGGAGAAGCCCTTGGCCATGGGTAAGATGAGACCACAGGCTGAACCCTCCATCCTCACGCCAGGGTGGTGTCCAAGGGGCTGCCCTTCCTCACAAGTACCCATCCTCTTCCTCCTGCCAACTCTAGAGGAAAACACACCTCAATCAGATTTTCCAAATGAGGAAAAAGGCTCCAATATGGCTTTAGATTTTTGGCAGTTGGAAAGGCCTGAGGCAAAATCTGATGATTCCCACAGGATATAAAAGACTTTTCCCAAACTAATCCTAACTGAGGGATCCAGAGGAGCTCTAGTGAATCACACCCACATCACGTGACCCTGACCAGACTGCCAGGACACAGATTTTGGTGCTATTTATTGGGAAAAGTGTGTGAATACATAATAGCAGCTCACCTTGAGGTGTAAGTAAATATCCCCTTCTATAAAAACTTACATTGGGGTTTATTCCACTGATTTTCCTACAAAGTGTAATTCACCAGGACATTTAACTACCTGGTTAAATGTAAATGCACAAACCGAGTTCCTGTAATCAACTAAACTACTCATAAAAACGTATTTTAACACCTCATTGAATCAGGAGTTTTTGGTTTCTTCTTTTTCCCCCATGAATGACTTCAGATATACCCATTTTATGTACCCATATGTGCATCAAGATGGTTTTAGGCTTGTTTTAAATATGATTTTAACCACCAAGTATTCTTAGCTGCGAATTGAAGAAGGGAAAAACTATTACCTAAAATTAGTTTTGCATTCTGTCCTGGAAAAACTGCCCGTGAATGAAAGTACATATTCAAATATGCAATTCCATGTATAAATAGAAATGGAACATCTCCTCTATGAGAAGAGGTTGGGGTTTTTTAGCACTGATGAGACCTGACAGCCTTACTAACACCATGCTTGGCTTGCTGGCAGTGCAGAGTGTAGCAAAAACTGAAGATGATTTGCATAAAAATATTATATTTGGGAAATGATCAGGCTGGTCAGCCTCTGTTTAAAGAAGCAGTATTTTAATTTAGGGTTTGGTAAAATAAAAAATATGTTTGCAAACCGCAAGTGTTCACAAATGGCAATATTGACAATACCCTGATAGTGCAGTCTGAGTGTGCCAGATTTGCACCTGATCAGGTTCATTCTTGCATCCCAATTTGATCAAGGTTTTTTTAATCCAATTTGACCACACTTGGGAGCATAATAAGGTCCAAATTTTCCATTTCTCAAGACTTGGGTGTTTTTAGGCAAGGCTCCAAGAGAGGCTCTTTGTTCAGTTCTCCCTCACCACTGGGTCTGTTGGAAGCTGAACAAAATCCCGAACCATAAATCTGCCCAGTTTCCTTGTATTTATCCCCAGGAGCTCATTTTTAGCTGTAAATGCTCTGGCAATACCACAGGGCAGGCGAAGGGCTCTGGATCACCCCGTGCGTGGCTGTGATCACATCCCTGCTCCCAGCCTGGCTTTAGCCCCGGGCCTGCAAACCTGACCCACATTTTTCTGACACATTTAACAGTCAGTTCATCACAGCCTCACACAGGGCCAGGAATAAACCTACACATTCACACCCGACTGGGAATTTATTACAAAGCTGGGTATTAAGCCTTCATCAGGATGCACTTTCCCTCCTTTCCATTTACAAGCAAGCAGACAGGAGTATTTCTGTCAGCTGTCAGTGCCCAGAACTCAGTGCCAGGCTAAAAGGTTGGGGTTTTTTGAAAATCAGATTAAATCCGGAAGTTAAAAAAAAAAATCAGGACAGATGGCAAAAAGAGGCACAATTAAAAACACAGATAAATTTAGTAAATAATAGGTTTGCTGAAGTAATAGGTTCCAGTGGGAGCAGGCTGGAGGCAGACTGCATCCATATCCACCTGCTGGGGCTGGAAATGGATTGCCATGTCTGCTTAGATAAAATAACAATGCATTAAAGGACAAAGATAGCATTGCTATGAATTTAATATGTCAGACTACTCCATAAATTCTACAATTAGGAGAAATATCCTTTGAGCCTGATAGGACAGACCTTAGTCACAATTAAGCAATTGTGAAAGCATAAATGCAAATTTTACACTTAAATATACAATACTGCACTGATTTAAATACATTAGAAAAATCTTTCTAATGCTCTTTTACTTATAAAAGACTCTCCAGGAAACCTGGCCATAGTGCTGCATACCCAAGGCATGTAACAACTTAAACTCAACTTTTCTGTATGGACCAGGCAGCCAGGAGTGAGGCTGAAGAGTTGTAATACCAGAATTATGATTAGCTTAGACTAATTAAATATTTAATATATAAATATATTAGTATATTAAATATTACTAAATGTTTCTTCAAAATCCTTCGGTGTTGCTCCATCAGGTATACTGAAATCACAGCAAACTCGCCAAAATATTCAGAAAATTTTCTCAGGGCACCGTGTGAAATCAAATTAATTACGCTTTAGTTCAAAACCAACACGGAAGCATCTGTCTTTGAAGTCTGGCTGTGACAGAGAAGTGTTTCACCAGAAAGAAACTGCACCCTTCTCCATGAATATATAGTTTGACATTTCCCAAATTACAGGAAGCAACCCCCAAAACTGCCTTTGCACCATGGGGGCAGGGGGGGAAGGTGCATTTGTTCATCCAACTGAACTCTTTCGCAGAGGTTTTCTCGTAGAGTCCTGTTCATATCTGACTGTAACAACATGGAACCCCTCAGACTTAATCAATAGTTACATCTGCATCCAGAGAAAATGGAATAATTTGCCACAAAGCTCTGGCTCTGGGAATCAATGGCTTCAATTAGGCCCATTAAAGGCGTCAGCTGAATGCCAGCATCCCTCTCCTTCCACAAGAGATGTTGTGGGGAAAGTCAAACCAATGTGCTCTCCCTGCACTTTTATTTCAGTCCACAGGAAGAAGCAAAGAGATTTTCTCAAACATTTAAATGTTGTTAGAGGGCTTTTACAGATAACTTTTGTCCGGCTCTG
>VYZQ01035082.1:36613-47393 GCA_013400655.1 Mystacornis crossleyi | reverse complement strand
GTTCAGTTCTCCCTCACCACTGGGTCTGTTGGAAGCTGAACAAAATCCCGAACCATAAATCTGCCCAGTTTCCTTGTATTTATCCCCAGGAGCTCATTTTTAGCTGTAAATGCTCTGGCAATACCACAGGGCAGGCGAAGGGCTCTGGATCACCCCGTGCGTGGCTGTGATCACATCCCTGCTCCCAGCCTGGCTTTAGCCCCGGGCCTGCAAACCTGACCCACATTTTTCTGACACATTTAACAGTCAGTTCATCACAGCCTCACACAGGGCCAGGAATAAACCTACACATTCACACCCGACTGGGAATTTATTACAAAGCTGGGTATTAAGCCTTCATCAGGATGCACTTTCCCTCCTTTCCATTTACAAGCAAGCAGACAGGAGTATTTCTGTCAGCTGTCAGTGCCCAGAACTCAGTGCCAGGCTAAAAGGTTGGGGTTTTTTGAAAATCAGATTAAATCCGGAAGTTAAAAAAAAAAATCAGGACAGATGGCAAAAAGAGGCACAATTAAAAACACAGATAAATTTAGTAAATAATAGGTTTGCTGAAGTAATAGGTTCCAGTGGGAGCAGGCTGGAGGCAGACTGCATCCATATCCACCTGCTGGGGCTGGAAATGGATTGCCATGTCTGCTTAGATAAAATAACAATGCATTAAAGGACAAAGATAGCATTGCTATGAATTTAATATGTCAGACTACTCCATAAATTCTACAATTAGGAGAAATATCCTTTGAGCCTGATAGGACAGACCTTAGTCACAATTAAGCAATTGTGAAAGCATAAATGCAAATTTTACACTTAAATATACAATACTGCACTGATTTAAATACATTAGAAAAATCTTTCTAATGCTCTTTTACTTATAAAAGACTCTCCAGGAAACCTGGCCATAGTGCTGCATACCCAAGGCATGTAACAACTTAAACTCAACTTTTCTGTATGGACCAGGCAGCCAGGAGTGAGGCTGAAGAGTTGTAATACCAGAATTATGATTAGCTTAGACTAATTAAATATTTAATATATAAATATATTAGTATATTAAATATTACTAAATGTTTCTTCAAAATCCTTCGGTGTTGCTCCATCAGGTATACTGAAATCACAGCAAACTCGCCAAAATATTCAGAAAATTTTCTCAGGGCACCGTGTGAAATCAAATTAATTACGCTTTAGTTCAAAACCAACACGGAAGCATCTGTCTTTGAAGTCTGGCTGTGACAGAGAAGTGTTTCACCAGAAAGAAACTGCACCCTTCTCCATGAATATATAGTTTGACATTTCCCAAATTACAGGAAGCAACCCCCAAAACTGCCTTTGCACCATGGGGGCAGGGGGGGAAGGTGCATTTGTTCACCCAACTGAACTCTTTCGCAGAGGTTTTCTCGTAGAGTCCTGTTCATATCTGACTGTAACAACATGGAACCCCTCAGACTTAATCAATAGTTACATCTGCATCCAGAGAAAATGGAATAATTTGCCACAAAGCTCTGGCTCTGGGAATCAATGGCTTCAATTAGGCCCATTAAAGGCGTCAGCTGAATGCCAGCATCCCTCTCCTTCCACAAGGGATGTTGTGGGGAAAGTCAAACCAATGTGCTCTCCCTGCACTTTTATTTCAGTCCACAGGAAGAAGCAAAGAGATTTTCTCAAACATTTAAATGTTGTTAGAGGGCTTTTACAGATAACTTTTGTCCGGCTCTGCGGGGCAGCTGACCACGTTAATGTATCAGTGAAACAGCAGAGCTCAGTTCACTTGAAACAAAACTTATGTGAATGGAGATAGTGGCCATAATTCTTCCCCTGCTTGGCCTATTTTTACATCAAGGCAACTCAGAGGTTTAAATGGATACATCTTTCATTTTAAAAGGAAAAAATGAAAGAAGACTGCTGACAATTTGCCTTCTTTCTCTGGAGTTATACATGTCATTTTAGCTTTTTGGCTCCAGCATAAATCCTCTGGTTTCGGGGACTAATGAGACGTGTATTGTTATCTGGGTAATATGAAACAAGATAGAACTTTTATGTTCCCATCTCCACAGTGATTCCAGAGTGTGAGCTTAAATGTCTCATTAAAAAGAAAAATTAAAGGGAATGAAATAAGTACTTTTATTTTTACTAACAAGTGCAGATGGCCTTGAGCCATAGAGGCTCAGCAATAAGTCAAGATGTAAATAGCTGCAGGATGCCCCGAGTGGTACAAGGTGGGTTTTGGGATTCTGCACATTTATTGCACTTTATTTTTCTTTCACACGACAATCCAGAGTACAGAGAGCTGGACACTGATCACATACTGCATTAACTCAGCCTCAACCAGAGCAATACGTTAATTCTGTTAACAGAGTAATACAACCCACACTTTATGGCAGACTTTCAGAGCTGCCAAGGCTTCCAAGACAAGAAAAAGCAGCTGATTACTTTAATTCCCACTGTCATTTCCCAGTGGCTCCATTTTGAAATATTTAAGGCAGAATCATTATTGCCTAATTAAATATCTGTCATTCAATGCTTTCTTTAACAATGGAGACACAGTAGCACTGAAATTAATCATAAACTAAGTTAGATATTCCAAGATTCATTATTGGCTCAGATCAGCTCCTGTGGCAAACATTAAAGATTTGGAAGTCACAAAGCTCTCTGATATTCCGTGGCCTGAAATCAGTTTATGTGTCCGAATCTGCCACTCTGTACCTCAGTGGCAAAGAACATGAAAGTGACAGCAGATGAAGGACACAGAACACCAGGAAAGACATAAAAATATATAAAATTAGTGTTCCAAAAGCATGTGGATGTGGTACTCAGGAATATGGTTTAGTGGGTTTGTTTTTAAACCACAAATCTGTTCTTTTGGGCTGATGTATTTTATTTTTATTGGATTTTTTTTACCTGTGCGAATGTCATGGTTAACACCTTCCACTGAAATAACAGCATTTGGGATTCCCTTTCCATGCACATCTTTCACGATGCCTTTGATGCCACGATGGACCTGTGGAGAGAATAAAAAAAGCAAGTAAATATTGCACAGCAATGAACATCAGTACTCCCAGGAACTTACAGTGAATCATTAATTCCATAAGTGAATTATATTTTTATATTCCCACTTTATGGCTCACAAAATTGTGAAATATCATTATTAACCCCGTAGCAGCCCTTCAGGCATTAACTTGTGACTCAGTTTGTGAATTTTGTTAGGATTCTTGAGGCATCAAATTCAAGATATAAAGAACAGATGAAGCAACAGACAATACTGGGGGTTTTTTTCTAGCAGCCCTTTCTAGCAACCTCAGCACTCACATCAAATTTTCAGAAGCTTCATGATTTGGTTCCCTGAAGTCAAACCAACCTGGCTGAAGAGATATGTCTATCAAAAATACCAATAACCACGTAATTAGTCACGCAGGAGAAATAGTGGACACCTTAATCTCTCAATCTGAAAGGAGCTGCATTTCTGCTGAATACCTGTTCCATAAAAACAATCAGGGACTCGCGGTTGTTTTCCCACTCTTCGGGCAGCTCGCTCTCGTGGGGATACTTGTCACAGCCAACATAGATGGAGAGCTCAAAGCAGTTGGTGTGCAGGTAGCTGAAATCATTGATGCCTGTCAATAGTGGGGAAAAAGGGAACAATTTCATATCCTTTTTAATTTATTGATCAGATCTGAGTTTTTACGCAAATTAATGTAACTTCCACAAAGACAAGTTGAGTGTTCATCCAGCTGCCTCAGTCTGCAGAACTGGAAGGGCAAAAGGTTTTTAGAGATGCCACATGTCCTGTAACTAAGCTCCAGAGGGTCCAAGGCCAGGCTGGACGGGGCTTGGAGCAGCCTGGGACAGTGGAAGGTGTCCCTGCCCATGGCAGGGGGTGGAACTCGGTGGGCTTTAAGGTCCCTTCCAACCCAAACCACTCTGGGATTCTGCTGATGGAGAAGATGGGGACCCAACCAGGAAAGAAATCTCTCTCTACAACAGAAACTTGTGCTTTGCTTTGAGAAAGCACTAAGCATCCCTAAGCCCGGACACAGCCCATGCAGCAGCTCTGCCTTACGAGTGCCCAGGGTAGACATGGAATTGTCCGTGTTGGGGTGCAGGGAGGTGCAGCTGCTAACCCAATTTACAGAACCCCGAATGCCAGGACACAGAGCAATGTGCTCGCAGGGATTGTTATGTAAAAGCGATTTATCAGAGCAGTTGGTGAAAGAGTTCCTCAGTCTGTTTCCCTCCCTGAGTAATCTAACTGATAGAAAAGCCAGAAAAATCAAGGTAGTAGTAATTATTTTATGTTGCATAAGGTGTCTGTAGTTTATAAGAGATGAAAGGTGTTGCAGAAGACTGAGATCTGCACTGTTGCTCTGCAACAGGGATTTCCATTAGAAATATGTCCTAATCAAGCCCCAGGAACCTCAGTGCCTCCAATCTCTGAGGAGTTTCATTTTAATTCTGCATTACAGAGACCACTGTAACCTTTGCAAAGGGCCTGAGCACTAAGGAGGACTGTCCTTACATCCAGGGCTCAAACATTTCCATCCTCCAGGTTTCTCACCATTATTTTTCCTGCTTATTAGTTCTCCACTATCACACAGATAATGAGATACAGAACATGAACACAAGAGGAAGAAATTCTGTGAGCTTCATTTCTTATTCCACCTGCGTTTCTAATAAGAAAATATTTTAAAATATGTTCATTAATGATCCTTAATTGTTATGTTTTAAATGGCAGAAATTAACAGGATTTGCTTTCACTGAGTGCTTCTGACCGGGAAGAGTTAAACCAAAATCTCTGTTCCTGTCCAATTACCACAGAGCAGTAGTCAAGTATTTAATGAGCCCTCAGTGCCTTCTGGAAGCAGAGCAGGAGGATTATATAACACAGATGTTAAACTTTTCGCTTTTGTTGATGGGGAAAGCCTAAATATCAGCCCGTGGCATATGCTACTCTGCATAAACGTGCTTCCCCTCCACTTGAGAAACAGCCACAATTATTTTCCCCTCACATACTGTATCACATCCTGATTAATCTGCTGTGAAATGTTTTGCCATACACAGTAATTGCTCAGTTTTAATACATGTATTTAAGAAAATGGCTTAATGTTGCCAAGAGCGACTCTTTCCTACTGCCTGAACATGCAAATCCAGCCTCACTCAAAAACAGTGGAAATAAAATGAAATCAATCTCTTTTTTGCCTCAGTGCAGCTCACCCAGTGCAGAAAGTTTATATGTAAAATTGCTGAAGAATTTGCCTGCATGGCAGTTCAAAATGCATGCAGGGAATATCATGGCTGGGTTTTAAAGGCATGAGGAGAAGTTGTGTGTCTGTGGTGCACACGCTTCTCTGGGGACTGAAAAGAAATTAGAAAAATCTCATCTAAATTTTCCCATGGCTTGAGCAGTGAGAAGTTTCTGTGCAGGACCACTGCAAGGACAGAGATGGATGAGGAGAGACGGGATGGGCAGTTTCAAGGTGTGGTACAGAGAGGAGATATCACCCACACCAAAGGATGGGTGGGAGAGCTTCTGCAAGCACTTCATTGGAGGTCTTACTATAGTGTGACAGAGCAGGATATAAATCATAATTAAGACATCATCAAGCAATGAAACAAATCAAATGAAACAAATCCAATAAGTAATTGGTCCTAAGAAATCAGGGTAATACTCAGCATCTATATAGTCCATCTTTACCTAATGTAACTCAGTGTGACAGCTGTTAGTGACAAGGCCAATGTCATCTTTTCTGGATCGATTCATAATCATGCTTCTTAGAGTACTTAGGAAAATTAAACTCATAAATTAGATAATTAAGTGGTCAAGTTAGCTCTCAGAGTATGCTTTAGAATTTGCACAAATGCATAGAAATGTACTGTCAGACCTAAGAGTTCAAGGTTTCTCCCCAAATTCACCCAACACTTTTTAAAATCCTGAAAAAATATTTGAGAAGCTAATTCTTGACTGTAGCCTTTAAAGACCGGCCAGCACTAACTTCACATGGGCCAACGTAAAAGCCATAAAAACCATGTCCAAAATCCAGGAATGTTTATGCAGTGGAAGTACCTGCAGGTTCCAAACACGAGCCAGTGCCAGCAAAACCTGGCATGCACAGACCCTGGCCTGCATTGGTTTGCCATCAGTGCTGCTCCTGTCGTCAGCCCGGCGGTGGCAGATGCCTGTCTCATTCCTAATTTCAGGGAATATGTTGTTTGACTGCTGCACTTACAAAAACACAGAGGTTTTGAGCAGAACTGTGATGAATCAGCAGAGTGTCTGATTCCCAGCCTGCTCCAAGTGCACACCCAGAGAGACAAACGTGCCTAATGCTGTTAAAAATGGGTTTCTCATTGGGCTTTCCTGGAAATCGAGGTTTGGGCTGCGCCACAAGTCACGGCTTCCCCTCTGTGCTCCTTGACAGGGTGACAGGCTTGGGTGCATGGAGATTGCTCTAGCCTGTGGTTTGTCCTGGCAGCAGGAATGCCCGCAGAGCCCATGCAAAATTTAAGTGTAAGGATGTCCAAGTCTTTTAGAAATAGGACAGTAGCAGGCAAGCAGTGGCTTTTTTATGGCACGCTATTACAACTCCGAGTGAATGTGAGTGGGGGCTGATCTGAGGCTGAAACCAGGATTTCCTGATCTGAGAGCCACGGAGATCTCTCCCTGAAGCCACCGTTTCAGCTCTGACGCTGGTTCTGATGCATGGCAGCAGTGTTCTTGTCATCACCTTGTGAGATGGCAAAGGCTGACAGGGTCTCCCTTTCCAGTGGGTCTGGACTGGGTTGGTTTCTTCCTGACAAACTGTCTCAAGTGCACAGAGTTCTTAAAACTAACGATGTGCATGTGCATTTTGGAAAAGTTGGTTGTAAAAGAAACAGTCACCAGGTATTAATGACAGCAATGACATCTGACACGTGATGAAATGGGGAAATATTCCTCCTAGAACACAGATTTTACCACCAGTGCTGCTGCAACGTACACCAGGCAGCGATGGCTTCACCCTAATTAGCGAAATAACGCTAATTGGAGTTTCTACCACTTACTTCCAGCCACGGTGTGCCAGGAGGCTCCGTTCACAGTGCCATCCTCCTTCTGGAAATCCTCAGTGTGGCAGGCTCTCCTCCTGGCATCCGTCATCAGCCGGTGCGTGGAGGCGTAGGAATAGGCCAGCCAGCGGAACACGTGGTCGTCCGGGGTGGGGGTGTAATCCTGGGTTTTCCACATGGATCTCACCATGTCGTAGGGGTAGGCCACCACCAGCTCTCCCCCCTGCAAGTTGCCGCCCAGCACAAAAGGGATTTTTTCCATCCAGGCTATGATTGCCCTTGTCTCCACCGCCACCTGGGAGGAAAAGAGAGAGCAGCTTTGATTCAGCCCGGAAATCTGATATAATGCTGTTTCAAAGGGAGATCAGGCTCAGGAGCCCTGCTGGGAGCTCCTGAGCATGAGGGGCCAGCAGAATGCATGTGGGCAAGGAGAAGGCCTTCTTTAAATTACGGTGCTTGTCAGCCATCCTTGGGAGGTCACAGACATCCCTCAAGAATTAACAAAACTTTCATGTCAAGAATTTATGGAACAGGAACATCTCTGTGGAGCGAGGCCAAGAGCAGGAACTGACAGAGGTGCCACATGGTGACACTGCTCCCCTTCTTTTTGTGTCCAATATAAGGGATTTTAAACAGAGAAATAATGGCCATAAATTAAACCACAAGAAGTTTCACCTCAACATGAGGATGAACTTTTCCATGAGGGTGGCCGAGCTCTGGAAAAGCTGCACGGGGAGGTCATGGAGTCTCCCTCTCTGGAAAAATTCCAAACCCACCTGGATGTGTCCCTGTGTCACCTGCTCCGTGTGAGCCTGCCTTGGCAGGGGGTTGGAGTGGATGGTCTCCAGAGGCCCCTTTAAATGGTAACTGTTCTGTGATTGTGTGATTCTAAAGTACTAAAAACTGCCCCAGTGAAGCTCCTATTACTAGCTGCCATTATATTTAAAAGGTCAGGCCAAAATAAGTTAAATTTTTGATGCTGTGATCCAATAAACGACTGCAGCACAAGCCACTGCACCGGTTTTGTATATGCCAGATCTGTTGCTGTGTTTTTCGAGATAAGAGTAAATTTCAAACAAGAGAAAGTAAGAAAACCTCTGGAGAAATCTGTGAGTGAGTTTTCAAACAGCTCATCTACACCAGAAAACCAGGGAGAAGCCTGATCCACATGGCTGAGCTCATGGAGTGCTTCTCCTTGTCTGCCTTGCTGCCTAAATTTGGGTATTGAGTGCTCCAGGTTCTTGCAATAGCTGAGGGAAAAGAAAATGCTGTAGGAAACAGTTTTTCCTCAAGATCTGCCTCTAAAACCTGGGGGGGAATGGTCCTTTTGTGGTGCATTTTTATTTCCACTGACATACAGAGAGTTATTGACAGGAAGCTTAGATCAGGTAGGGAACTTCACCCCCAAGTTATTCATTTCTGGAGAAATGCAAATCTCCCTCTCTCAGCCCATCCCAGCCCTTGTGTCCCCTCTCCGGGCCTTACTCACAGTGGCGTTTTCGGACAGGTACCAGTCAGGGATCGGGATGTGATGGTTTGGAACTTTTCTTTTACTCTTCTTCTGATCTTCTGACTCCCACAGCAGAGAGTTTAAGTCAGGGAAGTTATTGTTGATGTCAATGCCGTCCTGAGTCCATCGTCCTAAAGACCAGCCCCCTAATTCTGAACCCTTACATTAAATTAAAAAAAAAAAAAAAGGAAAAGAAAGAAAATAAATATTAATGTTCATTCAGAATACAACAACCTGTGAGCCCCTGCAGAATGCTTGGGAGTGTGCAAGAGGGAATTCTATACAGAGAAATGGAAGATTAATTATTTAATTAACTGAAATAAATAATTGGCACTTTTTTTTTTAATTTTGTATGAAATCTTGAATGAAGTGAAGGAAAACCAATGAAAATTTACTTGAGGTTAGCCAAAATATGTCTCTCAATGGAGACAGCACACATCCCCTCCCATGACTGTGATTCTGACTTTTCTGTGCCAGTCTTCTGCAGACTGCTCTGGAAGATTTTCCAGTGCATTTGACCAGCCCCTACAATTTTTCCTGGTGTCTATCTTCATCCAGACTGAATTATTACAATGCCCAACACGTTGTGCTCTCCTTAAAGGCACACTATTAAATTTCAGCCGCGGAGAAATGCAAATTTTCACATGCTGAGCCTGGTTTCTCATGAGAAACGGCTGCACAAATTTTCCATTTTCCATAATGGTGTTCCCATTGCTCTTTACAACTCAGGATGGTTTGTTCTGGCAGCTTTTGTGACCCTCCTTTCCATGTACATTCTCCTGTTAGCCACCACCACATAAAATACTGTTTCTTTCATCTTTTCCCCAGGATGTTCCAGTGGTTTGTGTTTACTTTGACGCGCTCATCTTTTTCATTTTTAAATTTTGATCGCTTGCAAAATGCGACCTTTGACGAAAATACTGACAGGAGGGGCACTTTTGATTCGTCTGCCGGAAAGAAAAGAATTCCTCAATGTGCTCATAATCCTATTACCGCTTTATATGCCTTGTCATATCCATCAGGGTTCACTGAGGGCAGCAGGTGGATCCTCGTGTCCTGGATGAGGTGCACAATGCGTGGGTTCCCCGCCAGGTACTCCTGGCACATGAACTGCATCAGCAGAAGGATTAGCTCACGGCCCAGCACTTCATTCCCGTGAGCTCCTGCAATGTAGTGGAATTCTGGCTCCCCTGTGGAAAAAAACCACGGAGCAGGGTTGTAGTCAGAGCGGCAAATCAAATCTCTGTCAGAGGGCACTGACGCCAATCAGCAACATTTTACTTAAGGAGTGTTGGAGAAATGTCTTAATTGCACAGATGAGAGGTGAAAATGTCACTTCAGAGAAATAAATTGCTTTTTGTTGCTATTTTAGGACAGGCTTATGTATTAGTGATATCTAAAGCCATTGTGTAAAACCTGCAAAACCCGTTCTTGATTAAACATATTTTCAATTATACTCACAATTTGGGCACATTAGAGGTAGATTTTAACAGTTCTGATAGTCTGAAAATCACATGAAAAATCCATTGCTAGCAGTTCTTTGGGACGGAAGAGAATTTTCCTAACAACCAGTTCAAACATGTATCAGGATATTCATGGATACAGCAAAGCACAAAATTCCTTTATTCCAACAGCTGTCCCAGGCACTATCACAGTGAGAAGGACCAAAGACTGAATGAGTTTCTATACGGAAGAATTGTATCATGGTAGGAAATTGAACTCCAGCCCTCACGAGTGAAAAGTTATTTGGAGATTTGAACTGGTCCTGCTTGCAATGCACTCACCCCACATAAAAAAGGTAAATTTCTATCCAAAGCTACATCAATCCCCACAACTAAAATCCATCTCCCAACACTAAAATTCACTTTTATTTTCTTACTGTATAGAATGATCATTAAAATTGATCCCACATTCAAAATGTCTTCTATTTGTGCTCACTCTCCTCTTCCCAATTTAGAAATAGAGCGCTGAGGTTCCTCCCACATACATTTGAAATCTTTGCTGCCATGAATATAATTCCATCAGTGATAATTAGTGCAGATACAGAGAAAGAGGAGGGGGGAAAAGCCAAATCCCAACAGCCCTGCAACAGATTTAGTTAAGACTAAAATCCTAACCAACTTCGTGTTCTCCTGGGTTGTCGGAAATCTCGACAGCGTACAGCTTCAGTCCTTGGTTGCTTTTTCCAATATTGTAAATTCTTGTGATATTTGGGCACATTTTATTCACAGTTTTCATCAG
>VYZQ01035082.1:15303-31542 GCA_013400655.1 Mystacornis crossleyi | reverse complement strand
TTATAACATTGAAAGCAAAAATTTAAGAGGGCAAAAAAGGCCCGGGCCCAGCTGGATGGGTCCCCTTTGGCAAAATTTTTTTTTTTTTAATAAAACAGAGAATAAGAGACAGAGAAACTCAAACTGCAGAAGAGTAATAACAGAAATATGCTGATTGATTCTCAGGAATTGCACAGAAAGTCTCTTTTTCTTCCAAGGAGAAAAGATCCTGCAAAACTGTGACACTCACATTTCTACAAAGGGATATTTTAGTAATAATCTATCGTTACACCACCAGTGGAAGTAACGAAGTTTGCTGGAAGATGCACCTTGCTCCCTTCATCCTTTATTCTTTATAAAGATGGACAAGTGACTAAAGCTGTTAAATCACAGGTTCATGGGGCCACAGAACGGCCTGGTTTGAAAGGGACATTAAATCCCATCCAGTGCCACCCCTGCCATGGGCAGGGAGACCTCCCACTGTCCCAGGCTGCTCCCAGCCCCAGTGTCCAGCCTGGCCTTGGGCACTGCCAGGGATCCAGGGGCAGCCACAGCTGCTCTGGGCACCCTGTGCCAGGGCCTGCCCACCCTCCCAGGGAACAGTTTCTTCCCAAATCCCATCTAACCCTGCCCTCTGGCACTGGGAAGCCATTCCCTGTCACTCCAGGCCCTTGTCCAAAATCTCTCTCCTTCTTTCTTGTCGGCTCCTTCAGGTAGGAAGGTCACAATTACATCACCCCAAAGGCTTCTCCTCTCCAGGCTGAACGATCCCAGTTCTCCCAGCCTTTCTCATGGGAGAGCTGCTCCATCCCTCTGATCATCTCTGAGGCCCCCTCTGGATTTTCTCCAGCAGCTCCTTGTCCTTGCTGTGCTGGGGACCCCAGGGCTGGATGCAGAACTCCAAGTGGGTTAATGCCCAACTGCTTTACAGCAGGAGGGCTCTGAAAACTGCCCATAAAAACTTCCAGAAGGGACCAATTGCTCGGCAGTTGATGAAAAACAAGAGGATTTTCACGTATTACAGCTCTACAGCACCTCAGCCAGTGGAGCCCTGATGCTTCCAGTGGGTTTCAGCTTCTCAGAAGTGGTGCTCCAAATGTAGGTGCTAAACCAGCACAGTAGGACACAATGAAGGCAATCCAAGGGATTCAGAGAAGTTTTTGACAAAAAGAATATTCTGGTCTATATCCTTTAGACTGCCTTAAAACCTCAATGTCCTATTTCGCAAATGATTGATTTTTTTTTTTTAATTTCCATGTAATTTAAGTGAATTTGACTTTTCTTCACTAAGTTGAACGTCTCACAGACAACACATGTGTAATCTTGAAATAAATCTGCGGGCAGCCACATCAGGTGATCCTAAGTTTTTTTCCACATGATCTCTTTCATGGCAGCCTCATGAGCATTTCTCATGAGCCTTAACACCACACATGAAATCAGCAATGAAATAATATTTTTCAACTACAAATTGATTCTTTTCTCCTTTTACTCTCGGAAGTAGTTTGCCAGATTTAGAACCGCTGTTTACACAACCATTTAAAATGAAAGATACTTGTAGAAAGTCACATTTTTTTTCAAAAAACAAACACAAGTCTAGACTTGACCAGGTAGACTGGCACAAAGACAGAAGCAGTAAAAATAAGACTGAAGCCACTGAAAACACAGTACTCCATTACAGAGTTGTTAAAGTTCATCCTTTATCTTGGGTTCAAAGATATCATGATATCAGTGATAGTCTTCTATATAGGAACTATTAAAAATTAAATTTCATCACAAATTTATTCCATTAAAATAATTGCCTCTTGCCTTGGATACTCCACAATATAAATAAATGCATGAAGAACTCAACTTATTTTCTCTCTCCAATCTCTGAGTACTTTTGATCATATGCAATTTCTTTTTGACCCTCCTTAGGTCTGAGGAAGAAAAGGCAAGGAAAGCACATCCATCCCTCTGAGGCAGTTGCAAAAGACTGTGTGTGTCAGTCTCCATCTATGTAAATACCAGCATTTTTGGAAAGTGAAGAGGGAAATAAATGCTTGTGGTTTTTGTCCTCTTTTTGCCCAGTGAGACATGGCAGCACTGATTGTTGCTATAGGTAGGATTTCCCGGCATTTTTCCTTCACAAAGAAATGTCTTTCCCTTGGTGAAGCAGCAAATCCCTTCTGTTGCCCAAATGACAGCACTGACAATGTTGGATAACACAGATTTTATTTTTTTTAAGAGCTACCGTAACAGTCTAGAAAAGATTGTTTGTCCAAACTGGTCTATGATACAACAAAAACGTGTTATGGATAAGCTATAAGCATTTCACTGATAAAAATTACAATTATCTTCTATAATACTGATTAGATAAGCAGTAAGTTCTCTGCTCTCATTGTCCAAATAGTGTTTTCTCATAATTTATCCAATTTTTAGGGTATCTACCACATGCAGCAGGTTTTATGGGGAGAACCCTACCCACAGGAATGGCTTCTAGCTGTCTTTAACCATTCCCATCTCATTCCGACAGTGCTAACAACCTCTCCTAGAATATTAATATCTTGTTCAGGTTTTTTCTTTATCTTTTATCCTTTCTCCTTATTCCTTTATTACCCTCCCTTGTGAGCCTGCTTGATGGAAAGCCGATACAGAGCACGGACTGAATGCAAATTATTTAATATATTCAGGGATTAATAAAGACATAAACCCTAAAATTACAAGTCTAGAAGACATGAAAAGGAATACAGAGTTACGAAAATTTGGTTTCTTTCCTTCCACCCCCCTTTAGTTGTTGGGGTATTTCCCTATGCCCTCTGTCTCTGGGCTTTGGAAAGGCTGGAGGTGTGTGAACTAATGGAGCTCCACCTCCTGGTTTTGGTGAATTTAGGAAAATTGGTCATTTTTATGGAAAAAAAAAATGGTCAGAAAAGAAGAGCCCTTGATTTCCAGTCCCACAATCAAGACCAAGTGTTGGAGCAGCACAAAGTCACTGCTCCCACAGCCAAACCATCCGGATATTTAAGTTGGAATGAGCAAAATGACAGCAAGAAAGGGTGAGGAATCCACTCGGAGGGAGCTGCAGAAATAATGTCCTGTCCTACAGGAGGAAAACGTGCGTGGAAAGGCCTCTGGAACCTGAGGAACAGCTTTGTTCGGGGCGCCTTGCGTGCGAGGGACAAAACGAGCAAGGAGAAAGAAATGCCAGCTCTCTCTGAGCTAAAAAGATGGGTCAGCACTTATCAAAACCTATTAGTTCTTCAGTCCAATTACATTTTGAATGAACACACCCCATTCCCATTGTGTTTCTCAATGAATGATTCTGGTATTTTCTTTCAGGAATATACTGAATCAGCCACTGCGGGCAATTAACTCAATAAATGACTACCAGGAGGATGCACTGATGCTGTTTCTATGCGAATCCAAGACCTGTGAAAAGCTGGGAGAGCACTCAGCAGGACAGTGGTGAAAGTGCTGATGTGTTCCCACCTTCACAGCCCCATGAAACTGAAGGGTAACAAATGCCAAGACAGCCAAGCAGAATTTGGCCCTGGATGGGTGTAAATCCAGTAAGAATCCAGGGTAAAAAACTGCTGCACTTAGCAAAAATCACATTTCCAAGTACTGACAGTTTTGCTTTTTCCTGTTTAGATGCAGTTTTAGGGAAGAGAAAGGGATCATGAGGATTTCCCTACAAATTACCCTACAAAACGGTTTGGGTGTCACCTCTCTCATTCCCTGGAGGCCTCTGTGTGTGTCCTATGTGCCAACAAAAAGCCATGGTGCTGAAGAAAGGTTCCTTTTCCTTCAGCCTCACACACTGGCTTATAGCGAGTGGATCCTCTGCAAACCCACAGAAATTTGGGGTAAATCACTGGTCTCTGAGAGTTCTTTGAAGAGCTGAGGGGAAATATTGTCTGTGGAATTGCCCATCACGATGGGAAACAAGCAACCCAGAGAGGTGCAGAGTTCTAAAGCCACAGCTAAAAGCAATCAGAATCCTCCTGAAAACAGGGAAGTTCACATGCACAGGGCACCTTTGGTCACTGCCACCAAGTCCAGGGTGCATTTTTTACCCACTGACAGCAGTTGTTCACGTGCTGCTAAATTTCAGTGCTTCATGATAACACATCTACGGGCTAAATTTTATGACAATACCTGCCCCACACTTCTCTTTGGCAGAACATTTTCCCTTCCATGCCCCAAACAGTTCTTTTTTCCCCCTGAATGTTTAAGCATGTAAAGGACAAAAATCAAGCTATGTCTGCTTGGCATGTGAAGACTCTACATCACCAGAGGAACTGGAGGTAGCAAGGCTCTGAACAGAGGCAGGAACAGCTAAAGAAGTGATGAAAACTCTGGAAAGGCAGTTTTTTCTGTCTCCAGTGTTTCTTAAAACACTATTCATAGACCTCTGCAAAAAAAAATCCCCATGTTGTCAGAACTTGAGATCAAAGAAAACAACAAAAAAAAAAAGAAGATGAGACATGTGGAGTGAGCAGTGAGCAATTTATAAAGGATTTGAGAAAAGAGGTTTTTTTAAAATATTTATATACACGCACACAGAGAAATGAAGACAATAATCCACCACAAGACTATTCACAATGTGCCTGGCAGAATCAAGACTTTGCCAGAATTTGCAGTATTGAATGTTTTGGGGTTTGGGGTTTTTTTTTGTGGCCTTGCATAGCACAGGACAATTTCCCTTCACTTCAGACTTACGAGGGATCATTCTGGATTTAACAGCATTTGAAACAGCCTAGAAGTTCCTTACACCCCCAACTCCCCTCCTTCCTCCCTACAAGCTAAGCACTAGTTCAGCAAAAGGATTTACCTTCAAAATATTTCAGGGAAATCCTATGGCCTATATAATGAAAAAAAAAATTAAAAATTAAAAATAAGGCTATATAATTGTTATTTCCTGCCTTAGAAGCTTGAGACATCTACAAGTGACTTTCCCAATACATAATCCTATTGCCTCCTTGTACATGTGCACTCAGGAAGATTTACTGCACTGCATTTAAGCCCAAACAACAAAGAAAATCTTGTTAGATCATCCGTGCAATCTTGTTTTGTTATTAAAGGCACTTGCAGACACCATGGGATGCATATCAAAAGTTATCCTGATACTCTCCATGGGCTCAGACAGATATCTCTGTTTCTTTTTGCGTGGCTCCACTCGCTAAACATGAATATGACACCAAAACAAAGATATCTGAAGGAAATGAAATTTTTGAGTCTCGGCACAGCAGCCATGCCAACAGCAATTGAGGAAGGCTCTTACCTGGCAAGGGGCAGCCCAGGATTTCCAGTCTCATGCAGATGCTGCCCTCTTCGAACCAGGAGCGGGGGTTGATGCGGATGTAACGCGCCACCAGCGGCACCGGCAGCATGTTCAGCACGGGGATCTCCTTCTCACTGTTCCCTTCAAAGATCTGGGAAAATGGCAACGTCAGTGCTTCAAAATGTCTCTTGGTGGTTTTGGTAACAGAAATATAAAATCTCCTTCCAGGTCCAGGCTGACGGCGGCTCAGGCCAGAATTGCTCTTTGACAAGTGCAATCTCCCCATTCCCCCTGGACAATCCTGTGTCCCTTTCTGTACCTTGGGATTTGCTCTTAAAATCCGTGGGACCACTGAGACATGCTGCCTTTAAGTCCTACACTGACCAATCTGTGGCCAGTCCCTGCTTTCCCACCTCTGCTCTTCTTCACAAAACCTGTTTCATTCCACTCACCACATCTCCAGATTCGTTTCTGACAGCGGTCCACGCGTGGCTGTCATTGCTCACCAGCACTCTGTAAGAGGTCACCCAGTTACTCCTTGAAAAAAGGCAGAGAAAAAACGAGTTATTTCTCATAACTTAGAATGACTGCACATTATTTAATATAATCAAGCTTATAAGGCTGCTAGCAGCAAAATCCCATTTGGCAAAGTCATGCCAATCTGGATTCAACAGACAATTCAGAGAGCCTAGCAAATAGAAGCAAAATCCTGGTGAGATAATATTCTAGGATTCCAGGAGGTGAGAGACTTCCCGCTCTCCTCTCCTTTTATATGCAGAGTTTGGGATAAATGGCTTATCTAGAACAGATTTATGCAGTGTTCAAAGATCATCTTTTCAGCTGCAGAACATTTATTAGTTCTGCTGTTATTATCAGAGAGGATGGGAAAAAAGTAATAAATCCTCAAGGATGAAACTTCTGTGAATTTCAATCAGCAATATTTCCATTTCTTTCAGTAGAAGAATAACTGGAGCCTGCAGTTATTCTTGTATTTATTAGCAAGAGACAGGGACAGAGAGACAATTGATCACAGGACGACTGCACTCCTACAATATCCTGATCAGTCCCCAACAGGCTGATTTTCCTAATGTTATCTGATTTACAGCAAAATCCCCTCTCATCTAAAAAAGTCAAATACTTCAGCTTTGCCTCGTCTGCATCCATCTAAAGAAGAGTACGAGGAGATGTAAAATTCTGCTTCCTGTGTTCTGGAGTTAAAGCTGTGGAGTTTGGCACTGCTTGGGCACTGCCCATGGAAATGTGTGTGCAGGTATGGAGAAGGCTGGAGAAGGTCATGCCCACCTCTCCCCTCAGATTTGTCACTCAGGAAGGGCAGCAGTGCTTTATGTTTTCCCCCAACACCTGGGTGCAGTAGGCAGGCACTGGGAGGAGAGGTGTGGCTTGGAGGAACGTTTCTACTGTGGAGTCGGTCCTGGATGATTAAATTTCATATTTATGGCTGTGAACTGGTCGTGTGCAACCAGCAGGGCTCTAGAGCTGCTCTTCTTCAGCACAGGTTCTGAGCTAAGCTGGAGTCACACGGCTGGGGGTCAAACCAGGGTAAGGAAAGCTCCCAGCACTGGAAAGAACAGGGGCCTTTAGGGCAGGTGCTGGAGAAGCATCAGAGCACAAAAACTGGAGATCAGGAGTATCTGGAAGGGCAAACACACCTAAAAACCTCCCCTTGTGTTGTTCCTGTATAAATACAACTTTGTTTCGTTTTGTTTTTTCTTTTAAAATCAACTAAATCAATAAACTAAACCGAAATAATTTAGTAATACTAGCAAACTACCTATGAACACACACACACACACATCGAACCCACTGTGCCTGTGCTCAGAGGGACAAACTAGCCTTTATGTGCTCACTAAAGAGAGTCAGGCTTCTAATGAAGAGCAAAAAGGGACAAGGATGGAACAAGAGTAAAACCATCAGCTCCAGTTCACCAAGCCTTGTACAAAACAGACAATAGAGTTTTGGGGGGGGTTTTACACACCTAAAAGCAAAGATGAGGTAAATATTTAGAAGGATTTGGAAAATCACTTCTGGACATTCTGTACTAATGTCCCCAAAAGTAAAAAAAATGAGATTTTGGAAAAAAAAAATAAAAACACAACAAAAAAAGACTGAACAAACCCAGCTCTGTTTTAGACACTAAACCAGTCCTTTGCAAGTCATTCACCAGCCTCCTTCAGTGAATAGATTTTGCCATTCATGTTAGATTAAATGGAAAAATCTTGACTATTGCCAAGCAGACTGAACTTTTTGTTATCGTAATGAAAAGAAGGGTACATCTATCACTTGTAATGCACACAACTTTAGTATTTGGTAAACAACTGTAACAAGTTAGCAGCACTCCGAAAATCCTAATTGTCTGCCTTTCAGTGGAAGGGCTCCTGGGGTAGGAGATTTACTGGAGAGCTGAGAAGTGCCATGCTGGCATCTCTAGAATTTGGCTGTAAAATGATAAATGACACACAACAAAATAAACAGTGACTTCAGCATGCTGGATGAGTTTCTACTGACTCTTGCAAAGAACTTTCTTCCCTCAGCTTCTCTGTATTCTTAAGCTGAAGAAAGGCAGATTTACTTCTGGCAAAGAAAGGAGCTGACAAGAAGGAAGGAGAGGGACTTGTGACAAGGAGATGGAGTGCCAGGACAAGGGTGATGAAAGAAAGTGGGTTTGGATCACATATTGGGAAGAAATTCTCTTCTGTGAGGGTGGGCAGGCCCTGGCACAGGGTGCCCAGAGAAGCTGTGGCTGCCCCTGGATCCCTGGCAGTGCCCAAGGCCAGGTTGGACAAGGCTTGGAACAGCCTGGGACAGTGGAAGGTGTCCCTGCCCGTGGCAGGGGTTTGGACTGGATGAGTTTTAAGGTCTCTTCCAGCCCAAACCTTTCTATAATTCTGTAAAATGCCAACAGCAAAACTCCAAAAAGAGGAAAATAGCCTTTTCTGAATTAAAAGAAAAAGATAAACCTGAGAGCAAAACTCCTAAGTTGGAAGGAGAGTGCTGGTGGCAGTGTACATATTCAATGCACATAACATTACATTGGGGTTTTTGTGGGGTTTTTTTATTTCCTTGCTTGTTTTGTTGGGGTTTTTGCATAGGTTTTACATTATTGTTCTCATAATATTCTTGGCCATCTCTCAAAATCAGGCTAAATGACCAAAAGAGGCAATACCACAAACCAAATAAAATCATTGCTTCTGAAGTTCTACAGAACTTTTTCCATTTCAGCTGCACAGATCAGCAAACAGGAGGGCAAACACAACACATGCACATTCACTGCTCAACATCTGCAGAAGAAATTCAGACAGAGGGCAAGTACTCTTCAAACGAGTACTCAAATTCAAGCCAGGACAGTCCTAAAGTCACATAAAACCACGACAACAGTGGTTTGTAACAGGCTCTGTAACAGAATTTTGTAACAGACCCTGTAACAGACTTTTGTAAGAAAATCATGCCACATATAGGAGGTTTTAAAAGAACAAGCTCGCTTTACTGGCCTGAGAAAATGTTGCTGTCACAGTAACATTTCTAAGCTGGGACATTTATTTAACATATTTTGATTTTCTTACTCCCTACCATTACAAAAGTTCAAGCTTCTCCCTAAGGAAAATATACTCAAGTAGTCCTGCACATTTTCCGTCTTAAGTGGCAACAAGTAACGTGCTTTGCAGAGGCAGAATGCAATTAATATCCTAATGGACTGCATCCAGTCTTGGACACTGGCAGGACAGAAGGACCTCAGAGGGTCATGGGTGAGGTAAATCAGTGCAATGTGTGAAGGCACACACCATACACACTATTAACTGTGTTTGCCTGCCAGGAAGAAGCAGCATAAAAACATCTCAGGGGACCAGATCCTTCTCCCACTGGCACTACGTGCAAATGCCCCAGGGGTTTATATTTTTTCCCTCTTTTTTTTTCCCCAGTGCCATAAGAAACTCAGCTTCTGATAATATTAAGAAGGCTGCTGTGAATTCAGACTCCTCCGAGGAATGAGATGCATAAATGCCTAAATACCACATCCCCCATGCTGGGGTAGGGGAACTCTGTGTGTGCTCTTGTGATCAGAGGATCTGGAAAAACACTAGCAAAGCCTAACGCTCAGGGCTTCTGAGCTTCTGAGTATCTTCAGATCCCAGACACTTGTACAGCTCCAGACCAGCAGAAGAGCATCCAACTCCCTAAACCCTCCCGAGAGCTGCAGTTTTTCCACCCGTGTGTGGCACCGGAGGGCTGCTAACCCCGGGAAGCAGCCGGGTGTGTTGCACACGCCGCAGCCTGTGTACAGCAAGAACAGCACTTCCCAAAATCGAGGGGTTCCACACACACCTGGTTTATTCACCCAGGCACAGAAACCTAAAGCTTTTTTGTGGCAATCCGTCAGAGGAACACGACAGCTAAAGCAAAGCCTTGTCCTAGAAGAGGTGTTGGGGAAATTCGTCTGTGTGATTACCTGGTGACACCAAGATCCATCTCCTCAGGTCTGGGATTTGCACAGGCAGGGATTTCTGTCACAGCCAATCTTTTTGGGACCCATCAGCACTGAGCAATAAAGCTGTCTAAGGAAGGCTGAAAAAAAGCTGTAATGTTTTCCAAGACTCAGGATGTCCCTGCTGTTTTAGAGGAGCTCTTCTGGGTTCACTCTATAAAATCTTCCAGGACCTACAACTGCACTCCTAAGAGAAAAATACAGATATTTGTTGGGTTTATAGAGCTGAGGAGACAGAATTTGGGGGAGGTCCTAGGCCATCTCTCAGAAGAGTGCATTAATTATTGAGCTCTTTCTTGGCAGAGGGCAAGGCCAAACAACCCATTGCGTGGCAATTCACGAGTGTTCGAGGTTACCCCCAACTCATCACCCTCTGCCACAAAGTGCCACTTCTGCCTCACAGGTTTCCTCAATGCTGGAAAAAGATCACGAGGTATAGATCTGGCAGGGATCCTTTGGATTCAGGTGCATCCCAGCAATAATCCCTTTTAAAATTTATGCCAGCCTTATCTCTTCAGAAGCAGCCGATCTGAAAAATCTCAGTGCCCATTGCCAACATTAATCAATTCCTTTCAGAGGAAGTAAATGCAAAAATCAAAATATGATTCAAATTCACTTAATGTGGTGGATTTTTGAATTATTACTCATTACTTGGTTTTTATCTGTGATGAACTGGCTTTAGAGAAAGCTATTTGAACACCTTCAATTTCAAATTCAGTTTTTTGTGATGCATAGAAATGTCCTGCTTTGTAATTTTCCAACAAAAACAAAAGCTGATGGATTAAATAACTTGCCCAGGGACAGAGAGAGTAAACCTGAATCAAAGCAGAGAATTAAAAGCAGATCTCCTCCAGCCTTGACAGGCTCCTCTCCCAGTAATCAGCTTTTCCTTATCTAACCACAGCATCAGGCTACTGAGCAAAAGCAAAAAGAGCATGGCAGCACCAGAACAACAAAACATCTTCCAGCCTTGCCTTCCCTGATACAATTTCCTGACTTTTCTTTCTGTGTGTTGGGCACGAGGCTGAATCCCAGCTCAGCAGAACACACAGCCAGTGCTGAACGGGAGGCAGTGGAGGGATGCCAGGCTTTTTCCTGCCCAGGCTTTTTCCTGCCCAGGCTCCAGCAGGCAGCAGGTCAGCTGAGAATTGGGACTGTTTGGGTTTGTTCTGTTTGAACAGCATCTGCTGCATGTAATATTTTAAGGCCGAGCTTCTCAATCATGGAAGGCTGAACAAGCAACAAGTGAAATAAATCTGACGCTTTGATCCTCGTCTCTGAGGATGCTTTCCCACCTCAAGGAAACCCCACGTGATTTGAGGTAAACAAGGAAGGTTGGCAGGTGCTGGTGAGCAGAGGCTCAAGCCCAGAGTGGCAGAGATGGGCCACAAAGAAGATTGAAGGGATGGAGCATCAATCCTGTCTGGAAATGCTGAGAGAATTGGGGTCGTCCAGCCTGGAGAAGGCTCTGGATTCACCTTAGAGCATCTTCCAGTGCCTATAGGGGCTCCAAGAGAGCTGAAGAGGGACTTTGGACAAGGGATGGAGTGCCAGGACACAGGGAATGGCTTCCCACTGCCAGAGGGCAGGGATAGATGGGATACTGGGAAGGAATTGTTCCCTGGGAGGGTGGGCAGGCCCTGGCACAGGGTGCCCAGAGCAGCTGTGGCTGCCCCTGGATCCCTGGCAGTGCCCAACGCCAGGCTGGACACTGGGGCTGGGAGCAGCCTGGGACAGTGGAAGGTGTCCATGGCAGAGAGATTGGAACAGGATGACTTCTAATGTCTCTTCTAACCGAAACTATTCCGTGGTTCTCTGACGTTCTTGGGATGAGACCAGCAAACACCAGCAGAGCTCACATGAACATCATCTACAAGGGACCTGGCTCCAGCTGAGCATTTTATTTTTCTGCTGTCAGGCTAACCTGATTTATCTGCAATACAAAACCCTAAAATTAATATAAAATAGAACCAGTCAGGCAAATAAATGTGTTCCCAGCAATAATATACAAACTGAGAAGCCAAACTACTTGAAATAACAAAATCTCTATACCAAAAAAATGCTGGACAAGCCTTATATTAAATGGTACTCATGCAACAAAATCAGCATGCTGGCAATTAAATGGCTTTCCACTTGAAAAATTAATTTGTACTCTCATGCAATTAAATGTAAAGCCATTAATATTAATATTCTACAAATATTCTATAATAATATTTATGCTGATAAAATTTTAAATCACTCACTGCCAAACAGCTTCCAAACAAGCCAAGTCAAAAAATACTCAGCCTAACCACAGGTAGCCCAGCAAGTTTTGCAAACTACTTAAAATAAATACGATTTAGGAGATGAAGATTGACTAGCCAGCAAGGGTAGTATTTTTAATAATTGAAATCTTCGGGTGTTTAATTTTTAAAATTGCTTCTAGCTGACTTAAATGAATGTACTGCTGTGAAATCCATCTCTTCGGAGGCCCCGTGAAGAAAAGCTCAGAGCCAGAATTTCACTTGCTTGAAATGAATTCGGCACAGATTTTTCAAAACTTTACTCAGTAAACAGGAGTTGGGGTTGCAAATACTTTTCCAACCCAACATCTGCAACTTACAGCCCGGTTTTTACAAGAACTTTATGCCTTTCTAGAAAATCTGGTGCCGGATGTGGGTGTCTCCTTTTGCTGTTGTACATTCAGCCAGCAATTCCTGAAGGTGCCGGGATCAGAGACATCCTATGCCCAAAACATTTTGGTTTTA
Organism: Mystacornis crossleyi; assembly: GCA_013400655.1. Lineage (NCBI taxonomy): Eukaryota > Metazoa > Chordata > Aves > Passeriformes > Timaliidae > Mystacornis > Mystacornis crossleyi. The sequence continues at coordinate 19,052 of VYZQ01035082.1, read as the reverse complement.
ACACCCATCATTTTGGGCCACTCTTTGCAACGAGCTCTGCATGAGCCTGAAATTCTTCCTACACCAGATCGTCTGTATCTGCTGAACACAACAGAGCTGTGATGCCTTTTCTTCTGAACATCCTTTTGAATTTTTCGTTCTTTTTTGTGCCTATCTCACCCTCGACAACCAGTCGTGTATTTGAGGAGAAAAATCCAGAGTTTACAGGCACTGCCTCACTACGTGAGTGTTAAAGGAAAATGAAAAGCCCTGAGAGTAAGCAGCAAACAAACACTGCCATTTGTGTCCGCAGCTGAGGTCCCACTGCTACCAAGCCCACAGAGAGGGGGCCAAGTGCGGGAGGGACCCCGGTTTGGGAAGGGCACAAGTGGAGGCACGAGGAGCCTGATGTCCCCAGCATGACCCCCACACAACCATTCCCATTGCAACAAGCCACCACGCACGTGCCAAATGCACCAATCCAGGCTGGGATGAGCAAGCGTGAGTAATCTGCAGCAGCAGATGCCTAAATTCGTTGGAAGTCGCCTTTTCCAAAAGGCTTTGGCTCATTTGATTTCAAGCCCCTTCTGTGGAGGCTAAAAAGGTTTTCTTCCTCTTGTGAGCACCCGCAGTGAGTCTCAGTGTGCAGGGAAGGTTCTGTCCACTCCTCAGCACCCTTGGAGAGGGCAGAGTGACCAGGCAGGAGCTGTCCCTGGGGGTGACAGTGACCTGCTCCTTCCCAGTGAGTCCCGAGGCTTGGGCAGAGGAACCCTGTGACAACTCAGACCCACAGCAGAACAGCATCAGCTCTGACGTTTTTGTCAAACAAACTTGCGAAAGCATGAATGTGTCTCTGGGTGTGCTGTCAGCACCCCACCCACACGGGATCACCCGAGCTGGTCACCCTGGCAGGTCCCCGGTGCCACAGGGGGGTGGGAGTGGTCATCAGCGGTGACAAAACTCTGAAAAATCCTGGGCAGGGGACGAGAACTGAGCTGGAAAAATCAACAGGGCGCAGGGAATGAACTTAAACAAATAGTTGGAGAGCACTGGAGGTGCAGCTGCCAAAGGATGGCTCAGTGCTGTGACCATGGAAAGCCCCTGAGAAGGATCCACCAAGCCACAGTCCACAGAAAATAGAACTTATTAGGTAAACCCGTCATAAATGTTAGTATAACATATAACTGCTGACATTATTGTATCAAGGGAGCTTTTCCTGCAATGAATTCGGGTTGTTTTATAACTCCCATCGTTACACTTGGTATGATTTCTATGGATTTGGAACAATTCACTCCATGAGGCTGACTTTGGGAAAGCTGCAATAATCTCTGCAGTCCTGTCACCCAGTCAGGGCAAATAACAGTTTGCACTGATTTAATGCACCAGAACAACTCGAGTCTGCACACAGCAGCTGCTTGTTTTGTTACAGGATTTGGGTAAAACATCGAGACATATCCGCTGAACTTGCTGAAGTTTCACCAGGGTGTGTTTTCACAGCCTTTGCGTGGGGAGAGGAGGAACTGCTCTGAAAGTCAGTGCCAAGTTTGTCTGTTGTACTTGTGAGCCGGGCAGGGTTTTGGGTTTATTCTCCTCTGCTCTCACAAGCAGCATTGCACTGCTGAACTTTGACCCTTTGTGTGCACAGTGCAAAATTCTGTTTTCCTAGGTTGTAGTAACAGCTCAAACACCTGTAAATATCCACTCCAGTTTCCCAAATGCTACCACAGTGTCCCTGGAAGGACTGGCACTGCTCTGTCTTCTGTTATTGCTGGAATCCTGAAGGTGCTCCTGTGATTCTCTCTTCAGGAAGCCAGTGTTACTAGAGACCACGACCTTACTACCAGGAATAGTTGCTAAGACCCTGCCAGTGTTATTTTAATGGCTGGACTTGATGATCTTAGAGGCCTCTTGCAACCTTAATGACTCTGTGACTGGTTTTTTACTGCCTTGCAAAGTAATAAAATTATCCCCTTGACCAAAAAATTACAGATTGCCCACAAAAACAAATCTCAGCCTGTGAGAAGCTGCCAGTGCGTACAGCAAGGAGCTGAAATGTGGGGCAACACATTCATTTTGTGACTAAAGGAAGAGCAGAATGCTGTACCACCGAAATTAGAAGCGAGCAAGCAAATTGCACTGACCTAAATTTATCCTCAACTGTATCTCTGGAAGGCACCCAGCTTGTTACAGACCTACAGTTCCCTCAGGACAGTTTGTCAAAAGGGATGCTGGGGCATCACGAAGAGCTGCACTGCACGCGGGGAAGGCTGAGGTCAAGGGTGTACTGCCAAAAGAACTGCAAAATGATTCCCCTATTCAATCACAAGAACCTTATCTTTAGCAAAAATACGGTCAGGAAATCCAATCTGCTGGATATTTGTTATTTGCTATCCCTAGGGAGCAGCACAGGGAAATGGAACAAGGGACACTGCGGGGAGTGTGCAATGGTGTCTACACCAGCTTCTAGTTAAAAGGTTTCCTCAGCATTAATCAAAATAAGTGACCAGCTTAAAAGTGTGTCAGTTCAGAACCAGGAAATACATGAAAGTCACTCCTTCCAGCCAGCAACACCATGGATTTGGTGTCTCCGCAAACCTTTTAAAAGCTGTTGCCATTTTGCAAGACACAAGGACTAATCTCCACCCAAATCAGACTTGAAAAATTAAGATGCTGCCCCTCAATTTTTATCCATAAAGACAAATATCTTGCATAAAAGTAAAAAATCTTGAATATTTTCATGAAACTGAAAGGTTTTAAAGAGAACATACTTGAAAGTAAGTCTATTCTGATTTTTTTCCTAAAAATTTCAGAATTTTGCTTTGGAATTCCAGCTTTCTGCACAGATGATTTCTTCCATGCTTTTTCTTGTTGTTGTCATTTTGTCATTCCATGGCACGTAGTGATAGTTCACAATTTACCATGACTGAAAGTTTAATTTTTAGAAAATGCATCGCCACAAACACATCTTACTCACGGCAACATTGCATCCTCTCCTGAAACCCAAAACATCCTCTGCATTCACACAGCCTGAAGCTTTAAATTACTGTCAGCACACTCTGACTCTATTTTGACATGTGGGTTTTCTCTTGATACAAAAGATGATGCTGAACTATCAGAAGAGAGTTTGGTTTGTAGGAAACAAGTTTCCTCCGGTTTTTTCAGATTCCTGCCAAACTGCTAAGAGTGATTAATATTTTCTTTCCCTCTGTCAAGAGAGTGCATATTTCAAACTACCACATCATTGCTTTAAATACATGGCACAATTCCACAGTGATGCTTCCAGTGTCCCACTCTACAGCCTTGAACAGTCGTTTAAAAGATATTTGGTTCCTAAAACTGGAAGATGTATTGGCAGCAATAGGAAAAATTACATATATTATTTCTCCCCCAAGGCAACTGATATTCTGCCCACTTTCAAGGCATTGGATTTTATTCCCATTAACCAGCACTTGTGGCACTCCTGACTTTTGGGTGTCTTCAGTGTAAAAACCAAAAAGAAGTCCTGATTCTCTCAGCTGGGCTCCACTTTTTCTGTGAAATTCATCATCTGCTGATCTTCTGGATGATCTAAGCAGATTTGCCCATTTACAGTGGTAAAAGAGCACTTTTCCATGATTTCAGGTTTCCCAGGAATGACTGAGGTGCCTGAACAGCAACAGCCCTTGAGCCCATGCACTTGCTTTGACTGGTACAAAGAAGGACTCCTCAAATCCAGGATTTTTTGCTCAAAGCTTGTTTTTCCTTATCACAGACAGTTAAAAAAAAAAAAA
>VYZQ01035082.1:0-15279 GCA_013400655.1 Mystacornis crossleyi | reverse complement strand
TAAAAAAAAAAAAAAAAAAGAGCAGAAAGATCTGATTCCATGTGATCATCACAGAATTCACAGCCGGGCAGTTGGAGCAAAAAAAAAAATTGACTCAGAAGTGCTTTTTCTTAAAAAGGAAATGATTAAACAATCCAAGTATTCATTACAAACCAGGGTCCGTTCCCTTCTCTCCCCTCGGGTCATCTGTGTTTTCAAGAGCTGCTTCTGCAACTCGGCCTCTTCCTCCTCCAGGTTCTCCTGTCTCAAGCCTGGGATGGGCAAGAGGAGCCACAGTCCTCCAGAGGAGACAGGAAGGGAATGGCAGGAGAGGGAGGACTGAGGAGAAGCAGCTCCTGCCAGCACACAGAAAGTGGCAATTCCAAGCATTTTTGGGCTCTTTGCATTGTGTGAAGCGTAACCTTTGGTCCATCGTTGCGTGTAAAGCCCCCAAAAACACCCAATAAGTAAAGCTGGATGTGAGCAGATCGTGTCTGCTTGGAGTGGTCACCAACAAAACCAGGCTCCAGGTGCCAGAGCCGCCCCAAAGCAGGACAAGGACAAGTCCAGCACCAGTAAAAGGCCTCTGGCCGTGGCAGCACACACAGGAGAGCAAAGGCCAGGCTGCTGAGGACTCGGGGGTTGCAGCCCTGCAGCGAAGGGCAGAGCTGTTTGAAACAGGATTCAGCTCTTTGAAACAGGGTGCAGCCCCTGCCTGCCCCGCCTCGGCATTTTAAATGTCCTCATCAAGTCAGCAGCAGGGAGCAGGACAGGTACAAATCTGATCCAGGCAGATCTTCCCATCGAGAACTTTTTGTTTTTCCTTTTGTTAAAGATTATTATTTAACAAAAAGGGTTGGTTTACTGGTTCTTTACCCCCATTACATAGTGATGTGAACAGTGCATACATCCCGGTGTCATGGATTCACAGGATGGTTTGGGCTGGAAAGGACATTAAAGATCACCTCATTCCACCCCCTGCCATGGGCAGGGACACCTCCCACTGTCCCAGGGTGCTCCAAGCCCCATCCAACCTGGCCTTGGACACTGCCAGGGATCCAGGGGCAGCCACAGCTTCCCTGGGCACCCTGTGCCAGGGCCTCCCACCCTCACAGGGAAGAATTTCTTTTTAATATCTAATCTAGTCCTGCCCTCCTTCAGTGCCTTGATTTTTATTTTTAAAATATAAAGCTGGGAAAGTCTCCAAGGCTTTGGACTAAATAAAAATCTTACCTCGGCTCCCCTGCTTGGCAGGCTTTCACTTCTAATACAACACAGATCAGAGAGGTGTTTTTTTGGCTTTCCTACCTACAATAAGATTATTCTCCAGCATATGTTTCCATCAGTCATGAAAGCCCTTTCTTCTTGTCACACAGCCTCATAAAGCTGGGAAGGTGCCTCAGGTAACAGAAGGGCATCTTTTGGTACAGACTTTCATATCACAAACAATTCTTTTTGATACCATCACAGGCGGCAGCTGAGGGCAGGGGAAGAAAGCTGATGAGTCCCCGCTGTTTTCTGAGCAAAACAGGCACAGAGGAACCTGCCCACCCCAAAACAAGTCCTACCCCACTCTTTTTCTGTCCCTTACTGGGGCTGTTTCTCCCCACTCCCCTGGTCCTTCCCTGGGGCACAGTTCAGTCCTACAGGACGTGTTTTGAGGGACATATTAACCAGCCCCACAGTGCAGCTGGTCCAGTTGAAGCCATCTTTGCTCCTATCAGGCAGAAATGAGCCTGTTTTTCCTCGGATCTGAGTACCAATCCAGGAAGAGCCTGGACCTGCTCTGCCAGCACCAATCCTGCTCTTCCTGCAGACCCTCAGGGTTCTGCACACCAATTTTTGGGGAGGAAAAAAGGGTAAAAGCAAAATTCCCTGCCCACGGCGGGGGTTTGGAACCAGATGACCTTTAAGGTCCATTTCAGCCCAAACTCTTCTGTGATTCTATGTTTCTATGGCCCCAAAAAATCCCCCAAACCCCCCAAGATGACTGTGAATACCAGCTATAAATAGAGTGTCAGGTCCCGCTGTAAACTCCTAGCAGAGCTGAACTAAAAATAGAAACATGACAGGATGAAGCAGTGCAGCTCCGGTGTTGAGAGGAACAGCAACGTCAGGAGGATGAATAAAGAGTAAGGCTTTGCTACAGTAATTATCTACCTACCACAGAACAATGTGGGATAAATATAGAAATCTTATTGCCAAATAAGCTCCTACTCCCACAGCCACGTTAAAAGAAATTAAACAAAAAACCCCCAAACCCACAGACAATTAAACTGTTGAAAGAAAAATATTCTTTTTCTGACATATAGTGGCATTTTTTCTGGTTTACCTTTAATCACATGCCACATTCATTTTCTAAGGGAGAATTCTGACCAGAATGGATCTGTCAGAGTGGTTGTGCATCTCCTGCATGCTTGGGCAAAAGGTTCAGCAGCACAAGTGGCATTGTTTGCTCACATAAGACTCAATGACAAATTAAAAGGCCAAACAAACATGTATAGAGCAGTAAAAAAACCCCCAAATCCTCGCCTCCTGTTCCTGTTTCTGCTATCTGATTGCTGCATCCCTCATATACACTCAGCAACAGTCACAGAGGGGTAAATGCACACAAATCTGGGCAAAACATGCATTTCTCAGTGCCATGAACACATTCTCTTGCCCAGACAGTGGCCAGAAAGCTCAAAAATAGTATATATATTTTTTTTTATTTTATACAACTATACGTAAACATATCATTAAAATATTTATTACATTTAATAAAATTAATTATAAACATACAGATATAAATTTATAAATAATGTATTTACATATGTATAACGGTGTTATATATATAGTGTTATAAATTTTGCTTTAGCTGCTCATTTAAAAATCGTGTCATTTTGGAATTACAGCAATTACTTGGTGATTGCCTAGGGATTAAGGCATCTCAAAGAGGAACGGTTATTCTAAACTAAATAAAAAAGGCCCAAAACTTTACCTAGGCTAATCAAGTTAATTACTGGAAAAGAACAAGGAAGTTTAACCAGCAAATATGACATGGTGAGTGTAAAGGCCCAGATGCAGATAATGACTACAGAAGTTTTCTATCCTCAAACTTTTATTTTACGCCATATATAATGACTTTGCCTTTTACCATTCCCCCATTCAATTACTTGATGTCTCACAACATTTCCATTGTTTTGTTTTCTTTTTTTTTCTTGAAGAACCGAGGCACACCAGCACACGAGTCCCTTGGTCTGAAAGCTCAGAATCCCATGGAGAAAAGTCAGCGTGTACTTACGACCAGAGGGAGTTTCTTCCCTGTGTGATGACTCCAGTGAATTTTGTCAGCCTGCGAGCATCTACTTCAATCCACTGGTAGGGGTCATTTCTTCCTGCACACCAAGCACCATCATAAAAATCATTTTCGTTAACACCTGCCTGAAAAGAAGGCAAAGCTGACCATAAATCAGAGCTGGGAAACTGAAGGTTTTTCATGGGAAAAAGAAAGGAACACATCATCCATCCCACTCACTCCTCTGGCACCACTTTAAGACCCTTGAGGCCCTCACCAAAATATTTCCTTACTCAAAGCGGGGCAGGAAATTCTGGGAAGTCCCTTTGAAAACTAAGAATGCTTACACATAAATTTAAGTCAGAAAAGATAAACAGAGCTTCAGTCTGTTCACCTGTCTGTGCTTGTGGCCTGATAGAGCCTTTATCCAGAACAAATTATCCACATGGCAGAGTTTTGAAAGTCCTAAAAAGCCAGCTCCAGCCCATGTAAATAATGGTCTGTGACGAGAAAATCTCATTTTCCTTGGAAGCAGCAGAGCAGAGTGGAGGGCATAAGGAAACAGTAACATTACTTCCCACCAGCACCAGAATTATTCATTTTCAGAGCTAGGGTGGCAAAGGTTAAAAAGTCAGGAATGTCTGGCACTTCCCCAGCTTGAATACAAATCTGTATCCCAGTTTCTGCTGGAAAACCCACCACAAACAGCCTTCCCAGCATTTTCAAAGGAATAGCTGAAGGTATTTTGGGTAAGCTGTTTTCCAAATAAATCTGAACTAGAACTTAATGAAACATAGCATCTGAAGCCTTCAGAGATTTGTTTTCCTCCTGAAGCCCAGGAAATGTTTGGCACCAAGCTGGATACCACCATAAAGAGCAGAGAAGCTTTCCCATGTGGTCCTCTGAGGCCACATGTGCTTTTGTGGTATTGCATCTGTGGTTTGTGTGGATTTATCATTGCCATCCATGCGATTCCAAGAATGGATATTGTTCAGTATTCCCCAAATGAAAATGAAGAGGTTCACAGACTGTTTCTACCCAAATGGGCATTGGATGGATCTAACTCAGAGAGGATGCAGTGGTTAATTCCTTTTCCCAGTGTGGCTCTAAAGGGATCTGCAGGAAGTGCTGCAAAACACAACACACTGACTCAATTTTCCTAAACCTTCTCATTTTCTCAGGTTTTCAGATCTGAGATAAGGCAGCTTAGAAGTTATTTGTTTTCCTCCATCTAGCAAAATTAAATTAAGCCACCTACTCCTATGCACCAGCTCTGATACTTCTGGGAGAAGTTTGTATAAAAGTCAAAGAAAAAAAACACAGAGAAAAAGCCAATTAACAACGGGAAATAAATCCTTCAGGGAGAGAAGAACAATGGGAAACCATGAGAATACAGGCACGGTCACTGACCTGAGTTATAACTCTTTGCAAGGAAAGGTTTCAATCCATTCTAAAATAAGATGGAATTTGAAGTAGCCTCAAGCTTTAAAACCAGCACTTGCCAGGAAGAGTTAAGATCTACAGAGCACCTTGAACCAGCATCCTGCTAATCCCCTTCACACACAATTTCCACCAGTTCCTGCAGAACGAGTCCCCCTATCTCCCCATCCCTGGTCCTTCTTCAAGCTGAGGGTGTTTCTCACTGGTGCGATGCTCATCAGGGAATGGACCTCTCCTCCACGTTACAGTGAGAAGAGGAAAGAGGATGAAAAAAGTGATTATTAAAAAAAAAACCCTCCCGCTTAACTTACATACGTAAGTATCCATGGTTTCAACTGGGTTTAAATAAAGTTAAGCTTAAGCTGCATATCAAATATGGGGAGTCGTAGTTATCCACAGCTTAAAATACTCTGGCCTTAAATAGGGGGAAAGATACCATAAAAAGAATTTAAAAAAAAAAAGGTAAAAAAAGAAGAAACCATGCTGCTCCTCCTTCCTGCTCTCTTATTTTCTGATATCAGCTNAAAAAAGAAAAAGAAAAAAAAGAAGAAACCATGCTGCTCCTCCTTCCTGCTCTCTTATTTTCTGATATCAGCTTCTCTGAAGCTCAAAAAAAAAAAAAAATTTACTAGGTAAAAAGAAGCAGGTGCCTGAGTCTAATCAGCACAGAATACTACTTTAAAAAGAGGAGTTTAATCAATGAGAAGTTCTTTTTAGAAATGTTTCTGAAGGTAAAAAACTCAAGAAATTTATGCTACAATTTCTCTTCTCAAGTTTCAAGTCTGTATTTTTTTGCTGAAGGTGCTTCATTTGCCGTATGGCCACTTCAAAAAACTGTTTCTATAAAATAAAAACTTACAGACTCAATCAAGTATTTAGTAATTCGAATTCCAATTAAATTTCTTCGAGGAAATTATCATTCCTGAGACATGGGTACAGTTATCACCAAGTATTCTATCAATTAATACAGATCAAGATGCCTTTCCTCAGCAAGGTGTTTATTTGAATTTAAAAAGTCCATACTGATTTACTGGAAAGAATAGATTCAAGTTGTGGATACTTAAATTATCTTCATAAGAAAAAGACTGAAGGAGCTAATGAAAACTGGAAGCCAGGGCTAAGCCTTGAGCAAATCCTTTTTCCCTTCACGGAATATTCAAGAATAACTGCAAGTCTAACCCAGTTTGTGTTTCACTTGCAGCCAAATGCAAAAGTATTTCTCAATATGCAGTGTCTTATGAAAGAAAATACCTTTTGGATAAAGGAAAAGAGACTTTTTTCTGTCACTCACAAATGAGTTATTCCCAAGTGTGAAAGTCGAAAATTGTAAATCAGCTAAACGAAGTCAGCTGCTTATTAGGTATCCAGAAAATAAGATAAAGGTTACAATTTCTCTACAAATAATATGATTTTGGATTTTAATTCATGTTTCTCTTCCAAGTTAGATGTATGCAAGGCAGAATAAAAACTTGCTCACATTATCATTGTTCTAAAAGACTTTTTCTATAAAGAGGAGAGAGATGATACTACCAAAATATATTCAAAGAAAGAAAGAAATTCCAGTCTTCTGCCACAAACCAGCTGGAGCAGCAGTAAAAATACACCAAATATCAAACCACCCCTGCTTAAATTCTTTTCCATTCCCAGCAGGATGATCAAAAAAATTGTTTTACCATAGGAAGTTTGGGAGGGGGAAAAAAAAATTACTCATCACAGGTATTTATAGCAACCACAACCAGCAGGGGAGAACAAAAACACAAAAGCTGCAAGTAGATCTTCAGTAGTTTTGTCTTTTCCTTGTGATTTGATAATGGAGCTTTTCAAAAGGAACAAAGACCTGGAAAGACTTCATGGAACTACAGAATGGTTTAGGTTGGAAGGGACATTAAATCCCATCCAGTGCCACCCCTGCCATGGCAGGGACACCTCCCACTGTCCCAGGCTGCTCCCAGCCCCAGTGTCCAGCCTGGCCTTGGGCACTGCCAGGGATCCAGGGGCAGCCACAGCTGCTCTGGGCACCCTGTGCCAGGGCCTGCCCACCCTCACAGGGCACAATTCCTGCCCAAAATCCCATCCCGCCCTGCCCTCTGCCACTGGGAAGCCATTCCCTGTGTCCTGTCCCTCCATCCCTTGTCCCCAGTCCCTCTCCAGCTCTCCTGGAGCCCCTTTAGGCACTGGGAGATCTCCTTTACACACAAATACCTGTGTTTGCAGACAGAGGATTGCTTTACTTGGTTAATCTTCAGGGTTTGGATTTCCCCAACAAGGAAAATGAGGAAGGGAAAGGGACATAATTTGACTAATTGTTCACGTTTCAACCACTCTTTAATTACTGTATAAGTGACAAATATTAATGAATTTTATCCCTGAAGGCAGAGAGCTTCAATTAATATTATTTTATGCCATGATTTCTCTTGATGATGTTAAATTACTACTGGTTGTGCCACTACTGCAGTTGCTGCCAAATCTCCAAAATACGGGGCTCTACTGACATGGCTCCTGCCCTTGAGAAACCCCACAATAATCCCCACATTCAGGCAGGACTGGCAGCAAAATCAGGTCCCACACAATGCAAGGGAGCAAGAGAAGCAGACCCTACAAGGTCTTATCCAGTTTTAAGCCTGTCCTTCTCTGGGATAAAGCACACACCAACTGATTCATTTCATGTGCTCCAGATTACCTAAACAGGAAAAAGGAAAAAAACCAAAACAAACCCTCCAAAGCTTTTGAAAAACTTAATTATTCTGCAAATTCCCTGTGAACTGAGGCAGTGCCAGTTACCTGGGGAGAGCCCTGAGCTTCTCAGCTGACTTCGCATCAGATGATGAGGTTGGGCAGAGAGAGGATTTTGTATTATTTTGGGGGGGAACACCACAGTCCCATGATCATCGTGACAGCTCTGTGGTGATATCCAGATCACTGCACAAGGGCAGCAGCCCATAAAATTTCTTGTCACCGTAGCCACAGCATAACATGTTCACAGAATTCCAGGGGCACATCAGCGTCCCTGAGCCAGGCCAAGTGTTTTTCTTCATGTACAGTTCTGAACAGCAGGAAAACACAGCAGCCTGAATCCCAGTGCCTTCTGCCTTTCCCCAGCATGCTGCAACCTCCTGTGCTGAGCAGCAAAGAGAAATCCCCAGGGACCTCATTACCCACCTGCCACATCAGCCACCTGCAGTACCTGTCCCTGGTTAGAAGCAAATTCCCTCTAAATATGAAATTCAGAAACCTTCATGCAGAGTAAAATGAAGCACTGAAACCCCAGTGACAGGGACCTGCAGATTCAAGGTTTAGAAAAGTTTTAGTCCTATTCATTTTTAACGAAGCCCAAAGAAAACTGTTTGTAAAGGAAAAAAAAAAGCAAGCTCAAATTTTTTTAACAGTGCCAGCCATAGCAGTAACCATAAGTGGTCAGGGGGTTTGGGGAATTACTCTATAGGTTCAGTAGGGGTGAAAAGCTTTGGATCACACTTGGTCTAATCCAAGCTTTGGGAAATTTCAGGAAGAGCTGAGTGGCATTTTGCTTCTGCTTTGCTTCCCAGTAAAGACTGTGCCCTTGGCTTCTCTGGAGACTCCATTTAGAGGAAACATCAGCCATCAGTAACACTATTTATTATACTTATATTATATATTTATTTATCACCTCTCTGTTTATTTTAACACAGTACTGGTGATGACAGGACAGGATGGACTCCTGGTCTAAACCAGGAGTGTGGCCTCGTGTCTAAATAAATTGAATTTCAGCAGCAGCATGAAAAATAAGTAGCCGCAACCGACAGAGAACTCAGAGGTTTGCATCACAGCCCTTGGTTTTATGCTATTACATAAACCAGACTGTAATAAAATAACTAAACGTTCCTCTAGAACTCCCCTGAATATCATTCGTGTTCCATTTTTGTGATCATGAAGGGTTTTCTCCTCCTGAGAAAATATCGAGCAAAGACGCAAACTCCCTCAGTGGGATCTCTAAAGCCAGCAAATACGAAGGCTGAAGGTGAGACCTCACCTTGCACTCAGCCCCCTGTACCTGCACACTGGATTGCAAGGGAAGAGCCCATTCCCACCCCTGTGCTGGCTGCCTGCCACTCCCCCACAGCTGGCTGTCCCAAAGTGGTTTCCTGAGATTTCTGACCAACTTTAATTCATTAAAACAAACACTGGAAAAAAAAAAAAAGGAGGGGTATGGAGGTATTTTCCTCAGAGGGAAGCTCAGAGAGCTGTTTGTGCAGAGGCACAGTGGGATTTTATCCAAGGGTGATCCCCTTTTTCCATGGGAACCATGTGGAATGGCAGTGCTGACTGGAGCTCATCCCTCCTAGTCCCAGCCTCAGTCCCCTGAATATCAAACCCCTTCAGCTGGAGACAAAAACAAATGGAGGGGTCTAATAATGAAAGATAACAAATTAAATAAACTTCAGAGATCTTTCACTGTTGGCTTGTTGCTAATATCCTGATTATGACTTTAAATGTGGTGCTTTATCATGCAAAGTAACATTTTTAGTCTGGGCAGACTGTAATTCAGAGAACAGCAGGAATAATAAAGTGGGAAACAGAAACACGAGAAATGAGAAAATGGAATTTGGTCCTGCAAAACATCTAAATATGATTTTAATCTTAAATAAAAGAAGCTAAATGGGATTGTATGTTAGAGAGTCCTGAACTGAAGCTTTTTTTTGGATGGTACAATCCCTGTTTCTGAAAAAAACTGCCTTAGGGAAAGGGTTTCATTGAAACCACACTTTCAATTAACCGTTGTCATTAATTACATGCAAAAAACAAAGAAAAAGCAACTTGCTGTGAGAGCTTCCTTGCAGGCTGATTGTGAAGGGAGCTGGGATGGTTTCCCGGAGCTGGGAGGGGACCTGCCTCCACCTCTGCCTGCTCACAGAGGTCTGTCCGGATTTGCACACCAGGTTTGGAGATTTCCCTAAGTAGCCCACGAACCCAGAGGTTATCCATCAGACTCACTCCTGCAATCCCAGTGCTGCCCTGATTTGAATTACATGAGCTGACAAAGCAGTCAGAACCAATAACTGTGCGCTGGTTCTCTTTGTTCAGCAGCACAACCTGGAGCCATTCTCCCACTTAGGAGAAAAATTGATGTTACCTGAATATTGAGCCTTCCTCGGTGGGCCCCGAGGCCGTAGCGCTTTGCTGTGGAGGCGTGGAGCTGGAAGTCAGTAATTTTTAATGTCTCTAGACCAAGTGGAGGGCAATCTACGAAACAAAAGATTGATTAAATTTTAATTAAACGGGAAAAATAAAAAGAAACAAAAACAAAAACCCAACACAAAACAAACAAGTATTCAAAGTTTCTGGATTTCGGCACTGCCAAGCTGGCCGGGGTCCTCCCTGGGATAAATGAGCACAGCAGTGCTGGGGTCAGTGAGAGATGGCAGCTCTCGGAAAATCAATGAGGCACTGCAGATTTACACCGTTTTCAGGGGCTCAGACAGTTATTACTGCTTGCTCTGTGCTTCAGTTTTCCACGGATACGCACAGTATTTCCTGTCAAGTGCTTTTCAGTACAAAACACCAGTGAAACGCCTTTTTATTTTTCTTTTCGGTGTTTTTTTTTTTCATCTCCTGCTTGGATTTTTTTCCCCCCTCTCTGTACTCATTCCAAACTACTGTATGAGGTTATGTTTCTAATTAAAATCTGTTCTGGAAACTTCACTCAGAGTCCCTCCCGGTGCACAATAGCATCTGTTACAGAGGTCTGGCAGCTCTGCAGAGGTGGTGATTAAGCACAAACAGAGCAATTTTGAACCACGGACCATCTCTCTAAGCCCCAAATTCTGCACAGCCTTGAGGACACTCAAATGCCATTCCTTTAGCAAACCAGTGCTTGGAGCTCTGGCTTTGGAAGATAAGAGGTTGGGAAAATTCTGTTTCGTGATTAGCAGAAAAATGTTTGGCTTTTCAATCCCTCACCAAAATGTCATGAGGTTATCAAAGTGTGATTGAATTATTTACACTGGGAAAGCCCTCAAAAATCATCAAGTCCAAGTGTTCCCCCAGCACTGCCACGTTCACCACTGTTGTCCCCAGGGGTCACATCCACACCTCTGGTAAATCCCTCCGGGGATGGGGACTCCATCACTGCCCTGGGCAGTGGCAATGTACCTGAGAATCTCATCCTGGCTGTGTCCAAAATTCAGGTGCAGTTTTGCATTATTAGGCACAAACTGAAAAGGAGTGAGATTTCCCAGACTCCTACTTAGCTCACAGCAAACTAAAATCCCTGGGGAAAAATGTTACTTGCTGTCAATTCATGCTGCTATTTCTTTGCTCGTCCTGAGGAGAGTTCTCACACAAATCCAGGGCCAAATGTCTCCTTCAGAGGTAGCAAAGACAAATGCTAAAAATGAATGCATTTTCTAAAGTACCAACGGTGATCTCAGTCTTACATAAAAGCTAAAATGTAGACAGCTCCTCATTTCAAAGAGCTTTCAATTCAATTATCCAAACCCGAGAAGAGACAGGATGTACAAGGAAAGCCAGAGGAAGGAATGGCTGGGAGGAATTTGGTTTCATTGTCTGATTGTTTTAATTGCATTTCCTTATAGAGTGTTGCATCTTTCATCGTACTCCAACTGGAAGAAGTTTCAGGCTCTGACAGATCTCTGCTGGGAGTAAATTACAAAGCTGGGAACTGCCTGCCTTTTTTAACGAGTTTGGTCCTCAGGAGAGGTTTGGAAATCAATCTCGTGGTGCAATCCTGAGAATGCTTTGGCACTTTGGTGTATTTTCCTCTGTGAACAATCTCAACATTCCCCGCCCTCAAAAGTTACCCAGAACTACCTGTGCCAGGTCTGAGGTGAAAATAAAGGCAAGCTGAAAATAAAAGCAAGCTGGTTTTGCATGCCCAGTTCATAAAATATGATTTAATTCAATGTTTAGGCTGCACCTACCAAAGCCAAGGGGCAATCTACAGGTACTGCTGGGAGTTACAAAATGAAAGTTGAAAGTTCTCTGTGTTTCACCTCCTGTTCTCTGCTACCAAACTGCAGCAAAGGTTTGTGGAGCTACCCCAGGTGTCACATCCCTGCTCCAGAGGATGCACAGGCACAGTCCCTCCCCATCACTGCTCTCTGCTGTGCAAAACCCTATTTTGATGAAAGCTGTGTGAAATGCACTATTTTTGAGCCTGGCAGCTGCCTGTCAGAGCAGGCTGAGGTTCCCTGCAGTGACATTCACCCACCCGTGCAGGTAAGAGAAGCGGGTTTGGTTTTATGCAGAATGAAATGTTATTAATCCATTATAAAAAATCCTGGATTGCCTGTGGATTTAGGCTGCAAGATGGGTATTTTCGGGTTGAAAAAATTCCCTGAGTATTTTGGTGTTTTTCTCCGTTTCTAGACAAACTGAAGCTCTATAATAGACAAAAAAACGTTCATTTGGATCTCAGAGAAAGGGACTTGACTGCTCTTTATTTTTCAAGGATGAATTACTTGTGTTGTCTGTGAATGCATCAGATTACCAGGCCAATATTAGGAAATGCTCAGTGTAGCAGGAGCTGTCAATAAAACCAAGGCTGTGTGAGCAGGGCCTGCAACAGTCAGAACAGGTAACTCTGATGAGAACTCTGCAATGTGCTGTTCCCAGCACTCTGTCCTTTCCCAAGCCTTACAGTATTCCAAGTGAAATCATGAGGATCTTTACCACCAATCCAATAATATTCGGGAATTTATTTTTTGCACTTTTTCATTTATGTTAATAGAAGAGCACCTGCTTTCTCAAGACTTTAAGCTGTGACTTTGCTAACTCACCAAATCAAATCAACGTCTTTTCTTTTATATTGGTAAGAAAAAAACCTGAATATTTTGCTCCAGTACTTGACTGAAAATTAATGAAAATAATTTCTTCCTCTGTGTGCTCCTCTTTCCCCGGTGGACATCCCAAACTGGGAGCAGAGCAACAGGATTTGCATTCCAAGACCTTTAGCTGTTTCCATCTGTGCAGCTCTGCATGGGGATGATATTCTTGGAATCATCATGATTATTGTTTGCAGCAGCTTGGATGTATGGAATTTGTGCAGTTTTCCACAAGAGAAGACCTTTGGTTTTGGTTTTAAATAAAAATATGTCTTCTATTTATAGCCATAATATTTGAATATTAGTGCTTTAGGAGTATTCATGTTTTCCACACGCATACGAATTCCAGCCTCAATAAACGGATGAAAAGAGGAGCATGTAGACCAAAACAACAATTTGTAATGTACAGAGATGGTGGGGACAAACTTTTCAGTATGACTTCTTCTGATTAACTCTAATTTAGTCATTATAATGTAAAAAATCCACCTGAAGTTGCCATTTCCCTACTGAAAAAGAAAAAATCCTGAGTCCTACTGTGAATTTAATTTTGGATAAATTATTTTGCTGGGGTCTGTTTCCCCTCCTTCTTAAAGCTACTGGAGATAACCAGGACAGCCTAGTTTTGAAAAACATATGGGAAAAGAAGCTGATTTATGGCATTCATAAAAACTTTACTTTTTAAAATATTGCTTTAATATATTTTATTTAACTTGAAGAAATCTTCCATGTAACAATGAAAACCACCACCCAATCAGTAAGACTGTCTTAATGATTTTGTACTGGTTATGCCTGTTTGAAAAAACCTTGGGGAAGCTACAGAAATTGGACAGCAGGAATGATCAGAGATTGTGTGAATCGATTGCATAATGGATTCAGCTGGAAATGACCCAGTTATTTGGTTGTTTCTTTAACCAGCTGAAAATTCAATCATTATAAAACACAGGGAATTCAGCTGTGGCTTTGAGAGGCGTTGAAATACACATCCCATGTACATAAGAACTGACCAACAAAATGCACCTACAGCATTTCTGGTTCAGAGTCATGAAAACCAAACCTTGAGCTCGCAGGTGCAGGGAAGAGGCTGTTGTGGACATTTGTCTCTTCCTGGCCCACATCCAACCATGATTTTACGTGTGATTTGCAGCCATGGATAGGTATTCACTTTAGAAACAGGGCATTAATAAGATGTCTTGATCAAATGAATTAATTCCAGGCTGTGCAAAAAGACAAGGCTTGGATTCAGACTTAATAACATTTGTCTGTGGCGGTGTGTTCTTGGGAGGTTTTCATTCCAGAGCAGCTTTCCTACAGCAATGCTAAATGGCCACTTCTCAGTGTCCATTCTTGTCCATCATCCTTCTCCCAGGGGGCTGAGTCCCAGCTGAGGGCACCCAGGCAGCCCTGGCACCCGGGCATGGTGAGAAATCCCCTGTGCCTTCAAATCAGCAGCAGAAACTCTCAGGAATTATCTCAGCCACCTCTGCGTCTCTTGAAATCTGAATTTACCTCTTATTTTAGGGTTGCCTAGAGCGAGCAATACCTGATGAGCTCCTTCCTCAGGCCAGCAGGGGCTCAGTTTGCGATCTCAGCATGTGTGGGGATATTTGAACGCAGTTTCATCCCCATGATGGCTTTGTCCTGTTGCTGCAGCATCTTCCACTGAAGCTCTGGTCCAAAGCCCCACCCTTTGCAGAGCCAGCTTGGTGTCCTTCACCCCTGCAGTACAGTCACAGCTGCTGTGCTGCAATTTTAGCTGCTCTCTATCACACAGCTGTATTAGCAGGCATCCTTAGAAACAGTTCCACAGGATGCATGCATGAGCAGGGCAAGGAAAACCCTCGTGTTCATCTTCAGTGCCTAAATTCTTCATTTATTTTATTTCCTTCTGGTCTAAATAAAGAATGCCAGATAAGCCCAGATTGCCTTCATTGCTCTTGTATCTAATAAAAAAAGCATTTAGGAAATCATTCTGTCCTCTTCTTTCAGAGGCAAAGCAGACAAACAATTCTTTTACTTAAAGAGTATTTCCCATCAATTTTGGAATATGTTCAGTTTTTCAAATGGAAGGGCAGAGGGAAGCATCAGGTTTCCTCCTCAGTCATATTTTAAGAGCCATACCTGTAATCCTCTTCAATTCCTACAAGTCTGTGCTTGTCTAACTCCTCACGGACGGAGATAGTGGGATCTGGAAATGGAGAAATATCAGCTTTGTGCAGTCTGACAATCTCCTATCCCATGGGAAGATACAGGATTTAATTCTTGTCCAAACAAAACACTTCAGCATGCAGTTAAGATGCAAAACTGTGAACACCCTGATATAGGTAAATAAAGCACAAAAATAAGTGTGCAATTTGTGGGAATGAAGACTGTAATGCTCATTATACTATTCATACTATTCTTAGGTCTTTATGGTCTTGCACAAAAATTCCTAATGAGGCCAACATCATAAATTTTGCCCTAGCAGCTAAATTTAGAGGTTTACCTAGGAAAAGTGTGGTTGATAATTCATCTTCCAACAGCAGAAACTTTTAATGGGAACTCGGGCAGTCTAATTTCTGTGGCTAAAGTTATGCTGAGGTCACAGGCATGCAAAGTGCTTTAATACTGCAATGCACCTGCAAGGTGAAATAACAGAAAAAGCACATTTCTGACGACCTCCACCTTGCTGAAAATATCTTCTGATTGCTTTTCTGTGATGGACAACTTTTGTAGGGGCTGAATTAAGCAGACCAAAGTTTTCTATTTTCTAAAAAATTTGTTATA
>VYZQ01035081.1:0-11150 GCA_013400655.1 Mystacornis crossleyi | reverse complement strand
ACATGAGTAGACAAAAAATCCAGATAAAGTGAATTATTTGAGTCATTCAGGCACACACAGAGCTACGTGTGTTGTATTTAAAAGGCAGCATGACAAGATTTATTGGCTGATATTAAAAGAAAAGGATGCATTACTTGACATGTGCAATGAAACTGCACTTGAAGTATCAGAAACCCAATAAAATGTCTTACTTAAAATAGGGATGTATGAAAAATAAGATTAGGCAGCATTTGAAACTGAAGTGATGTACAAAAAGCTGGCAGACAGAGTTACTGGAGATGTCAGTCAGGATGCACATCAGGGATAGTCACGTCATTCATGACACTGAAACCTGACTCTGAAGTCACAGAATCCTGGAACTGTTAAGGTTGGAAAAGCTCTGTAAGATCACTGGGTCCAAGCAGTAATCCAGCACTAAAACATGTCCCCAAGTGCCACATCCACACGTCTTTTGAACACTTCCACGGTTGGTGACTGCGGTGAACTCCAGCCAAGCTATTGCCCAACTCATCATTTCAGCCTGATTTGTGACAGAGCAGCACTACTGAAGTAGCAGCAGAATGAAGCCATTCTCAAGCCTAGGAAACATGCTCCCCACACTAATTAATTCCTCACTCATTTCAGGCATCCAGTGTGGATGTCAGCACTGTTCTCTCTGAGAAGGACATCACTGACTGCTACCTCAAGTCAGACAAGTCTTGCATAACCACTGCTCTCAGCCTCTCCATCAGCTCCCAGGCTGCAGCTACTGCTTCTGCTCAGCAAATAAGCTCCCATTTCGCCTCTCCTTCCCTGGGTAACCTCAGAAGTGGAAACAGGGCTAAAATTATGAGAGAATGACCAATTAATTTCCTGGGTAGCAATGGTTCTGCTATAAACAGGCATCCAGAATCAGTCATTTTTATAGCGTGTTGCCAACCCCTTCTGCTTGAGAAACTATCTTCCCTGTTGCAGGAAGGCCATATATGGGATTTGTGGATCCATCCATACAAACACATATATCTGCACTTAGAGTTACTTCAGATAAAGCCACCTCTGCTTGGCACGGGCAAAGCTTCTGCAAGCAAACTGAGGATTCTTGCTTTGCAGCCAGGCAGGGTTAAGCATTCAGAAAGTGCAAAGACATCGCTGTAGGCAACCCAGACACCAAAGAAGGATTCTTCAGTGCATAAAGCCCTTGTACTTGTAAGGCTTCACAAATTAAAATAAGAAGCCAAAAGGCAAGTCACACCCTACCCAGAACTAGGCATTGACATTAGGTGTAATATGATGCACAATTTCCATTTCAACTTTTCAAAATTTCATTTTTAATATGATTTTTACTAGACTTTAAGCAAACTGCCCTGAGTAAGGGGTGGAGTCTTTCTAAACTGACCCTGGAGCAGACCAGACATCGAATTGATTCAGACAGAATAATAATTCATTTCCCAGTTCAGTCCTTCTTTCAAGGCAAAGAAATGTTACTGGACTGTAATTTATGATTTAAACAGAATTACCAATTGGTCTCATTCATATTACCTTTCTACTCTTCGCATACCCGGGCAGCAGATACAGTTATAAAACTACAGTGAAAAAAGTCAATTAAAATCTCTTTTTAACCCTTTACTTCCAGTCCTGCAGGAGCAACAAAATACTTCTAGTTATAGGACAACAGAGACTTGTAGGACAACAGAGGCTGCCCTCAAAGCCAGCTCTGTAATTCCTCCTCATGACAACGTATTCCCACTGTATATTCTGAGTATGTAGCTGCTGCTTTTACTGCACAATGGTACCAGTGCGTTACCAGGTTCTCTCCTGCTGCTCAATCTGACAGCCAAACTCCTTTCACTATTATTTGCTATTCAGGTTCCTACTGAACCACCTCCCTAGGAACTTCTCTGTCAGATTCCAACAAACAATTATTCCCTCCCAACCACTTCCAGAAACCTAAGTGCATATTTTAGCTGCCAGATGAAGAAAATAAAAAATAAATCCCCGAGCAACTAAGGAGCTGATCAAGCTTAAGAGTTCAAGGCTTTTCAGTAGCATTTCTGATTCTTTCCTAAATTCCTCATGTTACCCACCTTGCTCTTTAGTTGCCAAAACATTCTAGCCTGATGACATCTCGCTTTTCTGATCTTTTTCTAGGATAGATAAAGTGCCTCTTAGTGAAGACAGATAATGAATAATTAACGTTTCATCTTTTCTCCTGTTTCCCCTGGCTGTCAAAACTGCTACTGGAATTCTTCTTCATATTAAAGCACATTGTATCATAAAAGCATGAAATTGGAACATAAATGCTTTCCCTAAGTTTCACAATTATTAGCCATAGTATTTCACAAGGTTCAGCCAGTGCCATGAACAGGATCCTAAAACTGCTGATAAAACTTTTATTCTCTTTGCATGAACACTCATTATACTTGCTTATACACTGAGGTAATGACAGACTTCCTATATTGAATATACCATGAAAGCTTTACATTAATATCAGTAAAGAATACTAAAATTAACCCAGCTGTAAAGTAAGAGCTTATCTAAGTGAGTATTAGAACTCTTTCTTCCTTGTCCCAGCACACCCCTGTGTGTGTGATGCTCACAGCCCCTCACTGACCTGTTTGGTGCAGGTGGTCTCTGGCCAGCTCAAATAAACGCATGTGCATGTTGGTGGTGGGGTTAAAAGAGCCACAGGCCAGAAGGATGACAGGGATCCTGCTCTTCATTCTGACAGCAAAACATGACAACTCCTCCCTGAAGAAAAAAAGAATTAAAATAAAAGACAAACTAGAGAAAGAGCAGGCTGCCCTTTGTTCCTGAACGAAAGGGAGCACTGTTTCCAGAACTGGGTGTTCCTGGAGCACCAGTGGAGTATGTGGAGATCAGTCCTGTCACAACATTCAGCAACTGCCTGCTCCGGAGCACAGCTGTTCTTGGATATGAATCAGGAGAACACCAATACATTCTGCTTCCCCACACACAGACATGGCTAGAATGCACTTCTAGAAATTCATATTCTTATTAGCATTAAAACCGGACAGATTTTTACATGTTTTTTTTAATTATTAACCTGCTTTTATTGGAGAACAAGGTTTTGTTCTGTCTTCCTGTCCACTAATAATGTTGGAACCTGTAGGCCTGCTACAAAAGCAGATTTTTTTTTTTTAATAACTTCTTACAATGAACCTTTGCAACACATGACAAAACCTCACATGCAACACCCAATCCCACAGATCTGACCTCCTTAGAGCTGGGCAGGCAGCAGCTGGGGCTCAGCCAGCTGGCAAATACTTCCAGCCAGATTATCAGCATTTGCCCGTACGGTTCCTTTGCTGGACTGAAAAGCAATGGACAGTGGACCAACAACAGGGAACAGCAGGGAGAAGGAAGAAGAGCTGTTTCAGGAAAACCTCAGGGCCATTAAAAAGCTGTGAACAGGGTGAATGGGTAGGAAGCAATGCTGCTAGGAGCCTTTCAGGGGTGTTTACAAACAACCCTTATATAATTTGGTTAAACTGTCAGTCATCTACTAAAAACGTAGCAGAAATCAGTTTAAATCCATTGTGCTTGGAGCTGTTTACTTGCGTAACTCTTTAATCCAGAGTATAACTGGCATGATAAAAAAATTGTGTCCCACATACATGTCTGCAAATCCAAAGTCTTTTCCTAGAATTTGAAATCTCTACGTTGCTCACACCTATGTATCACACAAACACCACTCTCCTCTCCTCCCCCGGCCTCCTGCCCTCTCCATCAAATAGAACAGTCTGTCTGCAGAGGACATTTGCATCCCAAACTTCAGAACTCAGTCTTGGGACCAGAGACCACACTCAGTACAGACTGTGTGCTTTGAGTAGCCAAATCTCACTTTCCATCTGCACTGTACCAAAGCCCTGTAGCTCAGAGCCTATCTCTTACTGTTCCCAGTTCTTACAGTCCCTTTTCCCCCCTCCTTTCTCTGACTTAGAAAAATTTAATAATATTAGTTAATTCAATGTCAAGTTGATGTTTTATAGCTGCCAACACTACCAGGTCATCTATGGAGGATTGCCAACCTGAGGACTTGGACTGTACCATGGAACAGCACTCAGTGCACCAAGCAACAAGTGTTGATAATATCATTTGTGACTAGGAAACGTTTTACTGAGAAAATTCTTTGAAGCATTATGTGCTACCTGTACCTCCAGTATCTAGTACCGAATATAACAATTGTTTTATAATGTTTTTATTTTACTTTCCTCGTTTCTCATACCTTCCATCATACTAGGGGAGATACACTGAGGAGAAAAGACTTGCTGGCTGTAGAGCCATTGAAAGTTAGCAACAGTTTTATGGTCTATGATGGAAGCAGCTGTAGGAAGCTCCTTCCACAGCACCCTGCTCTCTCCGCTGGTTTACTGTCCCTGTGTAGACACAAAACCTCATTCATGAAAACTCTATCCAAAATCTACAGGTTGTTTATTCAGAACAAACAAAAAATGTTCTTTTCTTCACTATCAGCAATTCTGTAAATGTATCTCCACTGTATGGGGAAAGGTGTTTCTACCTTGAAACTGAGCAAAACATCAGCATCTGAATGGGAGCTCTCTCACCTGCTGGTACAGCTCTCCTGTGCTCTCTCCTGTCCTGAGGAAGTGCAGTCTATATTTCCACAGCTGTTCTTCCATTTGCCTGAAAACTGAACACTTTCTTTTGCTTTGCTTTTAATTCTACAGACGACTTTATTTCTTACCTGAAGCAAAGGTGTTGGATGGTTTGATCGCAGCTGTTACTCATTTATACCCTGGAAACTCCAGGGAAAGATTTCAAACTGTAATTTTTAGTGATAACTTGACAGTACTGACAATGGAAACTCAAAAATCAAACCAACAGCAACAACAACAAAGAAAAAAAAAAAAGAAAACAGAAAAAAACCCTACAACAACCCAAGATTGTACTAATAGCGAATAAACATGTAATGAAAAAGTGTTTCACAAGATATTAACATATATATATATATCTACATCTATCTATCTATATATATAGGGTGTTTGTGAGTTTATAGATGTTTTATACATATATACATATATATATTTAAAAATAAAATCAGTGTTTTTATTTTTACTATCCTCAAATATAATGCACCCCACACCTATTCAACAGGTCCAAGACAACTTTTTCTGATTCAGTTGCTATCTCAGCTGGTATTTATTATCTAAGGTGTTTTAAATCATTAGAACACCACTCAAAATAACAGGAAAAAAGAGAGTTAAATGATTTTTCCGCTAAGCTCTCTTGAGAAATCAAACACTGGAGGAAACTTTAAACACAGGGTCTCTGTGTCCTGCTCTGGGGCAGTGTACCAGCAGTCCTGGCCAAGCAGGGTCTTCCTAGAAATGCCAGTCTGCAGTCTGGGAAGCTTCCAACAACAGGGGACATCATGTGGCAGTACAGAAAAGGGCAGTCATCTTCAGATGAGGAGGCCACACTTAAGGTATACAAAGAAAAGTTTAATGATGGACAAATCATGATGATTTTCACAAGAAAATTCCTGCAAGTTCTTTTTCTGATGCCTATATTGCTACAATATGTCAATAACACATGACATTACAGATGACCACAGTTAAGTTCTGCTGAAAGTCAGTAATTAGAGTCATATCTGATTAATTATCAGCAGCAGAATGGAGTGCTGAGCAGCACAGTCTGATTCATGAGCTGTTAAATTAGTAAACTGGAGAACAAGACACTGATACGTGCATGCTATGAGGCATTCACCCTTGAGGGAAAATTTCTGCAGAAAGCAGAAATAAACCAAATTCTAGCACAGGATTAAAGTGTTATCTCCTCCTGTGAGGGTGAATATAGATTAATTTAGATGAAATTTAAATTTGAACAAGTTCAAAGCTGCCCAAGCTCATTCTTCTACTGGGCCACATCATTACCTCATATAAATTCAGGTAGATGCACTGAGCCCAGCTGAGTTACACCAAGTGACACTAAGAATATTATAGTTGTGCGACACATCTCCAAAGTCAGGATATAAAAGTACATTTACTAACCGACCCAAATCATAGCAAACCACAGTACACAACTGTCCCTTAAAAATATGGCTGGATATGAGAGTTTCTCATGCTGCTAATAATAATAACTCCTGCCATAAGAGAAGTTACTCCAGTCAGTAAGTTCTCAGTATTTGCTATCACCAAAACCAATCCTCTACAACAGTGACAAACATTTACCTGTATATCCCCACCTTTACTCTAATAATGAACATAGGTACCTGGCTGAGGAAAAATGAAAAATGTATCATCTGGGCCAGTATTTTAATATTTACTCATCAAAAAGTTACTCACTTCACCCAAAATGATTTTGCAAGGGGCACATATATGTTACACACAGCCCAATACGATGCTCTAACCCTCTAAAACAGCTTTTTCAGGGCCACATGGTGAGTCATATTATTATTAAATTCCAGTGATTCAGACCATTTATTTGATTTTTATTGAGAGCCGTGACAGGATACATTCTTTTCTATCAGATTCAGCATATCAGAACTATGAAGCTGCTCCTGCCAATCCCCACAACAGACTTTTGGTCAGAGAACACAAGCTGCATTGCGGCTTCAAAGGTACCCCAAGTTCTGATCCCCTCCAAGCTCACTGCAGTATTCACTAGAGCAGCAACTTAGTAGAACCCTGTAAAAGTCATCTGGGCCTTTTCCCATGTAACACTGAAGATGGCTCAAAGCCCAGAAAATACTGCCTTTAACAATGCATAGGGTTCTTCTGCCTAAAACACACCTGCTTAATTTTGGGGCACTCACTATTTCTTCTTCCTCTCTGTCCAGGCAGCAATTTTCCCAGCAAAACAAAAAGTTGTCTGTGTACAAGTCACCTCACAGAAAACTGCCTGTGGCTGGAATTCCAAGTGCCCTGGTGGCTAACAGAGAAAGCAGCCTCAGCAGAAGTGTCTCTTCCTCTTCTCAGACTATAATCCTTCAGATCACAGCACAATACTTCACTCTTGCCATTCCTTTATTTCAGGCTGTATCAGTGGGGGAATTTCCTTCCACAGAGAACCAACAAAACCTTTCTATCAGTTACATCTCTAAAATCAACCTAAACATGACCTACAGTTCCATTTACTTGTAATGAGTTTTTTCTTCCGAATAAAAGTTAGTTCTCTGTTTTCAGCTTCCAATCCCAACTCTTTCTGCTCCACTGCTACATAGAATTGGCAGTTGAAAGGCACTAAAGAAGAAAATTCACCACAAAAAGTATATGCTGACAAAGTACAAAAAATATAAATAATAAATTGAGCACAGGACTCATGCAGTCTGAAATACATGCAAATATTGAATCTCCAGTTAATAATGAACATGGCATTGCCTTCAGCAATTCTGAACTCTGAAAAATTTGAGCAGAATTATTGCTAAGCGCAAGCTTAAAAGGATTGTATTCTCAACACACACAAAACAGTGCCCGTGAATTCCAGTCAACAACACACTTTTGTAAGCCTGTGAGTTGCTGCAAGTTTATAACTAGAATTACACAGTGGGGCACAACAGTGTCTGGTCCCGGAGTCCAGCCAGTAAATTATCCACAGAGATACTCCCATGATAATATCCTATATATTTTTCTTAGTATTCTTAAGAATTTGTACTTTATTAATAATCTTAATCATCCTGCAAAATAATCTTACAGGCTTACAGGCTGCCTATTGCCTGAACAGCAACAAGGAGTACAGCAACTCAGCAACACGGAATTC
This sequence comes from Mystacornis crossleyi, assembly GCA_013400655.1. Classification (NCBI taxonomy): domain Eukaryota; kingdom Metazoa; phylum Chordata; class Aves; order Passeriformes; family Timaliidae; genus Mystacornis; species Mystacornis crossleyi. The sequence continues at coordinate 3,431 of VYZQ01035081.1, read as the reverse complement.
AGAAACCACCATTCACACATATTAACAGAAAACTCCCATATTTTTAACATCCCTCTGTGAATTTATGAAATATTCTGAGGTTACTTCAGATTTTCTGCTCTCCTTAAACAGTAAACATGTAAAGACAACCACAGCATAACAACCTTAATGTTCTTTTTCTGTATCTTAGGGAAAATAATTAAATAATCCCTATTTTGTAAAAAAGGCATTAATTACGTTCTAACTGCTCATAAAACACTTGACAATACTTAGACATTGAGCTCTGTAGCAATTTCATCTGGTTACAAGGCCAGTGATACTCCGTTAACCCAGAACCATACAGACCTCAAGTAAAAAAGGACCAGACGGGCCAACACCTCGTATCCAGTGTTTGCTGGGTAGTGCAGGATCTCACCAGCCTTACACAACAGCACTTCCTGCAGAGTTTTGCTATTCTGAGTAAAGCCAGTAGTCACCCTTCAGTTTGCACGTATGAGTCAGTCATCTACAATGAACAATATAGTGATTTACAGAAAAAGAGGATTTACACAGAACTGCAACTCTGGGAGCCTATTTTTAAGCAAACAAACTGCTGATTTAGTGAAAGCACCAACCTGTCTGTCAAAACAAACTCTTGCTAAAACTTCAAGAGTTCCTGTTGAGAAGCCATTCAGAGTGATTTTTTGTCTATCAACATCTCTGTAATTTTCTTTCAACTAGCAAAACACACTTAGCATATCCTAAGCATATCTCAGAAACAGAGCTTCCACACAAATGGAAGATAATTTAAGTGGTAAAGAAAACATCTTCAGTCACAAAAATCTGCTCTTATAAAGGTGGTTTTAAGAGGCAGCAAGCTAATGAAAACCGTAGAAGTACTACTGCAGAACACTCAGATGCAAAAGAAGCATATACAGCAACCAGGGCGTAAGGCAGGACTTCCAGGACACACAGCAAGACCGAAGGAAAACATCAGCATCCAATATCCCACTGCTTACTTCTGGGTTTCAAAAAAAGGCATAACTATTTGCCATTGTGAACATCTCACTGGCTCTAGACTTACACAAAACAGGTCTTCTAGCAAAGTAAAAGAAAAAAAATTTAAAATCATGCCTATGAAGGCTGTCTTTCTATGCCTCAAGGTTTACCTGACCACCTCCAGGAAGCAAGAAGGAATTCTGCAATATATGGAACTGCTGAGTTTGTTAAGTGCAGGATAGGTCTCACTTTCTTCTGAAACTTCATCTGTAAGTTACTGCCAGGGGCAACAATCTCAACTCAACAGCTGAGGAAAGTAATGAATATATAAAGCTGCTCTTTAAAACAACATTCCTGCACCCGTTCAGTAGTGTCCAGGTGCTCTAAAGTGTAGCATACTTAGGAGTCAGAAGGCTATTTGCACTTACATTTTTAAGCCATCAAAATGCAAAGCATTATGTGCATTTCTTGTACTAATCTATGAATTTTCCTAGTAAGACTGATGATTTTGCATAGCAATTAAGCAGTTTAAGTAAATGGCTCCTAGGCTCAAGAGTTCACATTGCTTATCTTTGTATTTTAATTAAATTATGACTTTAGAACTCCACTTGCTTCATCTTGTATAATCAAATAATTCAGAATTTATAGAAGCATGTATGTCCCTCCCTATTGTCCAAAATGTTTTTCTTTCTCTGTAAGAGCATCTTACCTATGCGGGATTTTCTATCTACCCAAAGAAAAAAAGTGAGATTCTGAAACAACTACAATGAAATTATAACTACAGTCCCATTGCAAGTATTACCTAAATGTTTATAAATTGTTATGGCAAAATATACATTAATAACCATAGTCTTATCAGCTACAAAACTTTGCACCTCCTCTTTTTCCCGGTGGCAGACAAAAAAGGCAACAAAATGCTGGGCATCATGAGGGAAAGAACCAAGCCCATCACCCAGGGTATTGCTTCAGCACTACAGAAATCCTGGATGCGACCAGGTCTTAACTGCCATGAGCAGCTCTGGTCTCAGCTCAGGAAGGGCAGTGCAAAAGGCCAAGTGACTGGAGTGACTATTCAGGAGTAGCAAAAAAAAAAAAAAGTCTTGGTCTGTTTGGTTTGGAGAGGAGGAGCTCGGGGGAGGCTACAGCTGAATTTTAGAGAATGATGAAGGCACTGGTTAAATTGAATGCAAAACTTCTCCCTGCATTATCAGATTTAGAGGGCAGCCAGTGGAAGCAACAAGACATTTTACAAGAAGCAAAAGTGCACCTGAGAGGATTCAAACACATATGGTGTCCCTAGGGAAGCAGTTGTGGCTGATGGCAGGAACACCAGGGGAAGCTAAGGGACAGCTGGATGTCCCAAAATCAGAGGTTCTCTCTCCACTGCCTGTGCCAGATCACTGGGCTGGATGGCATTTCTTATATTTTTGAAGTTCTCCATTATACTTTGTGACCCTGTATGGCTAATTTCTTTGTTTCTGCTAGTTATTGTTCAGAAAAATGCACAGTGCTTGGTGAGCAGAGTGACATCTACACAACTATTTGAGTGGTAATTGCACTAAATCAACAATGTCCTGGGAAAAGATACAGATGTGAAGCTGGCTCGTGAGATTGAGGCAGTTCTCCTTCAGGGTACTTGCTGTGGCCAGGGCAGGCAGGCGGGGGTTTAAGAGCTTCACCCGGCCAACTTCATCTGCTCCAGGTGCAGCAGTAGCAACTGAAACATTGTGTGAATTAAGTCCTTAGAAATCATCACTGCTATGAAATCCAATTTGTCTCATTAAATTATTTTAAAAAGCACAGGCTCAAATTCCCCTTTGACAGGACTGTCACCTATTATGTCCTCAGCGTTCCCTGCAGGCATCTCTGGACTTCTCAAAGGTCTTGTTAGATATCGGAACGCTAATTAGGTTATCATAGATAGGCTACATTCTAAAATCCGCATTTCTGAAGTTAAAGGCATGAAGGCAGTTCACTGGTACAACCACACAGTGGAACTAGACTTCAGTAGCAAATCATGCCTGAAAAATGAAGCCCTCACGTGGATTGTATTGCTGCAAAGCTTAAAGAAAACAATCATCACGGATTGTTTATAAAACCAAACAGCAGCTGTTGCACCCTCTTAAAGTCGGGGAGAAAGACGAGTAAGTTACGCGGTGAAAGCCAGATGGATTGGACAAAAAAAAAAAGGACCATATATGCTGTTGTCCTCTTTAATTCTCGCTGCACTTGGAGAGGTGTCCGGGAGCGGAGGGGGGGAGAAGGAAAAAAAAAGCGTTCTGTTTTAAATACACACACACACGCATACATACATATATATATACACACACATATATATATATGCACATATATATGGTCGTGGCTATGCGTTTATCGAGTGCGTGGCGTGGCGAGCCCGACAGCCGCGGTCGGGGCTTCGAGGCCTACCCGCTGGCCGCAGTGCCCGCTCCGCTCGGCCCGCCCGCCCGCGCCCG
>VYZQ01035080.1:0-14772 GCA_013400655.1 Mystacornis crossleyi | reverse complement strand
TCACCATCTGCTCCAGTGCCTCACGGAAAACTCTGGGATCCCAAGCCTGCTTTTCCCTGCCCCACTGGTAGCCGGGCTGCGGCTGCCCTGGCCTCCGCAGCTCCTTTACTGCTGTTCTGAGCCTTCGCTACACTGTAGCTCCGCACACTCTGCCTGCTGAGCTGCTGAGTCCGGGAGTTCCACTGCAGCTCCGGAGTTTGATACATCTTGCCTACTACCCTGGATTTTATGCTGATTCCTGCTGTTCCAGCCTGCTGCTCCCGAGGGTCCTGCTGGGTATTGGGATTGGCTGCCCAGGGGGTTTGTGAGGCTTTTCTTCCATTCCTTCCTGGCTCAGCCAAGCTGCCATTACCGCGTGCTTCCCGAGCGGGAGAATCACCGCACCCGCCCGGCCCACAGGGAGCCACCAGCGCCCCTGCCAGCTGTGACTGTCACTGTAACAAAGGGGAAAGGGCCTGGCAGCTGAGAAGGCTGCATTGGGTTCTGGCTCTGTTTGTTGCTACTGCCATAGCTATTGGTGTTCTGTTTGCCTTGTTATACATATATATATTAGTAAAGACCTGTGATTCCTATTCCTCATATCTTTGCCTGAAAGCCCTATAATTTCAAAATTATAATGATTTAGAGGGAAGGAGGCTACATTTTCCATTCCAAGGGAGGCTTCTCCCTTCTTCAGCAGACGCCTGTCTTTCAAACCAAGACAGGCACTCAAAACAGGAGGAAGAAGCAGGGCCAGAGAGAATCACCTGATGCCTACCCCCAGGTGAGCTGCAATATATGCAAAAAAATGTCAGCCACAAGTCAGGAGAGCCCCTTGTGCATGCCTGTTCTGATGCTGGGATACCACAACCTGCAAATGAAACCAGAAGGTAGTGAGGCCAAGCAAGCTTCAAGTGATGTTCCAGGCTGAAGGCATTGGCAAGGGGATTTAGAAGAGGACAGAAACTCAGCCTCTGGAGGCAATATCTGTCAAGCATGAGGGAAAGGTATTCTCCAATAGTGCACTGAGATGAATGGAATGCCATGGAGAAAGGTATCCAGGACCTGAAAGAATTAGCTGTGCTGGAGGTAATCTATAGGGATACAAATAGTGAGCAATCCCTTGTAGATCCAGATCAGGTCCAATGTACACAATCCACGTGGCAGAAGTTTGTATGGAGCGTGCCGTCATTGTCCGCCAACCCTCTGGCATTGATGTCAATGAAAGAAGAAGAAACATTGCCTCAGGTGATTACTCGACTTCAACAATATGAAGTTCATCTTTTTTACCTCCCTACCAACCTGTGCCTTGGCTGTGGAAACACTGTAGAAGACTGCAGACAGACCTGAAAGACTCGAGGAAGCTAGAGAGAAAATGTCCCCTGCCCCTGCGGGTATGGACCAGAGTTTCTGCTATTGGGAGCATGTAGCCCCCTGCTGGAGAGAGGGTACACACCATGAGGTAACTTTCAGTTTTACCTGCGTGACCACAGCGAGGACATGAGAAAGTGGGATGGAAAACCCACCTCTGCCCTAACAGCATGGGTACGTGAGTTGAGAGAAAGAATAACCACCAAAGAAAATTCTTCAAGGATAAATGCCAGTCCATTTTCCAGTGGGCAAGTCCTCAGACAGAATGGAACGGCTGAATGTTTTTTCTGATCCTCTTGAATGGACCTCCAGCTCATGTTTACAAGAACTGAGCAATGACGACCAGAAGTAGAGGGGACCTGCCTGCAGCCAAGTGGAGAAAAGGGACAATTGTATCTATTGGACTGTGTGGATCCCATGTCCTGGCACATCAGACCCACAAGAGTATAAGGCTTTAGTTGACACCTGCACTCAATTTACCCTGATGCCATCAAGGTATGTGGGAGCGGAATCCATTCCTGTTTCTGGGATGACAGGAGGATCCCAGCAGCTGCTGAAGTGAGCTTGACTGGGAAGATGTGGCAGAAACACCCCACTATGTTGGCCCCGTGCATTCTTGGGATAGACTATCTCAGAAGTGGGTATTTCAAAGACCCAAAAGGACATTGCTCGGCTTTTGGGATAGCTGCTCTGGAGACAGAAGAAATCAGGCAAATGAATACCTTGCCTGGTCTCTCACACAACCTCTCTGCTGTGGGACTGCTGAGAGCTGAAGAACAACAGGTACCAGTCACCACAGCAACAGAGCACTGTCAGCAATACTGCACCGATAGAGACTCTGTGACCCCCATCCATGAGATGATTTATGAACTGGAGAGCCAGGGAGTGGTCAGTAAAACTTGCTCACATTTCAATAGCCCCATAGGGCCAGTGTGTAAGTCCAGTGAAGAGTGGAGACTGACAGTGGACAATCGTCCTGGATGAAGTCATACCACCACTGAGTGCTGCTGTGACAGACATGCTGGAACTGCAGTATGAACTGCAGTCCAAGGCAGTAAAGTGGTACCATCTTCAATGCTGCTAACACATTTTTCCGTATTCTTCTAGCAGCAAAGTGCAGGGCACAGTTTACTTTCACATGGAGGGGCATTCAGTACACCTGGAATGGACTGCCCCAGTGGGGAAAAGAGCTCTCCTGTTTGCCATGGACTCACCCAGACTGAACTGGAAAAAGGTGAGGCTGCAGAATACTTGCTATACGTGGATAACATCACTGTGTGTGGCAACACAGCAGAGGAAGTTTTTGAGAAAAGGGAGAGGATAATCTCCCTTTTGCGAGGTTATCCTCCTCATGGCCGGTTCTGTCATAAAGCAAAGTAAGGTCAAGGCACTTGCCCAGGAAATTCAGTTTTTAGGAGTAAAATGGCACGATGGATCTCATCAGATTCCAACTGGTATGTGGATGGAATCCTACCTGGCGAGTCACAAAAGTTATTGAGGGACAAACTGGATCAAGTCAGATTGCAGAGCTGAAAGCTGTCCAGCTGGATTTAGATATCACTGAATGAGAGAAGTGGCCAGCACTCTACCTGTACCCTGACTCATGGATGGTAGCAAATGCTCTGTGGGGATGGCTACACTGATGGAAAAAGATCAATTGACAGCATAGAGATAAACCCACCTGGGCTGCTGAATTCTGGCAAGACACCACTAACCAGATAGAGAAGTTGGCTGTATAAGTATGTCACGTAGACATATATGTATGTCTTGTCATGCCCAAGAGTCAGGCTATTGAAGAACATCACAACAGACAAGTGTATTAACCTGCCAAGATTAAAGTGTTTTAGGTGGATCTGGACTGGCAATGTAAGGGTGATTTTCTTCTAGGTCGGTGGACCCATGACAACTCAGATTAAATATACAGATGGGCTGGTGATCAATGGATGGACTTAACCATGAATACGATCTCCCAGGTTATCCATACCTGTGAAACATGCTGCAGGCCAAGCAGGTAAAGCCCCTGTGGTAGGGGGGACAATGGTCAAAATATAAATATGAGATCAGGCAAACTGATTGTGTCACACTCCTGCAAACCCACCAAGCCAAGTGCTACATTCTTACAATGGTGGAAGCAACCACTGGATGTCTGGAGATGTACCCTGTGCCTCACACCACTGCCCAGACCACCATCTCAGGTCTTGAAAAGGAAGTCCTGTGGCAACATGACACCCCAGAAAGAACTGAGTAGGACAATGGGACTCATTTGAAAAATAGTCTCACAGACACCTGGGACAGAGAGTATGGTATGGAGTGGGTGTATCATATTCTCTCTCATGCACCAGCCTCAGGAAAAACTAAATGATACAATGGACTGTTCAAAAACCACATTCAAAGCAATGGGTAGTGGAACTTTCAAACACTGGGATCTATATTTAGCAGAGGCCACCTAGTTAGTTAACACTTGAGGCTCTACTAATTGAGCTGGCCCTGCTCCATCAAAGCTTCCACATACCAGAGAGGGGAATAAAGTCCCCATGGCGCATATGAGGAATATGTGTTAGGGAAGACAGTCTGGATTAGTCCTACCTCTAAGGCAAAGGCAGTGCCATCTGTGGGACTGTTTTTGCTCAAGGATATGGGCGCACTCGGTAGGTAATGCAGAGGGTTGGGGAAGCATGATGCGTACTTCAAGGGGATTTGATTTTTGGGTAAGAACAGTATGTAGCACTGAATTGCATAATATTCGCTGCTGAATTACGCTGCCACTGTATGCCAAGGAAAGCTCCGATCAGTAAACTTCTGCCTGGGGAAGGCATTCGTGAGAAGAAGAGCAACAGGAGAGTGAATTTACAGGAGGCAAAGAGAGATCACTGTGGGAAGCTGGAGGGTTATAAAGGAAGAGGAGGCATCATCCACTGAAGACAATGCATGGAATGAGAAAAGGATAGATGGGCTAGAAAAACTAAATTAAATGATGTGTGTAAAACCCATGGATGGTTTCAGGTTTAGAATCTAAGCCACCTACTTATAGCAGTTCTAATACTTCTTGAAGCACCTCCAGAAAGGACCGGTTATTGTTTGTCACTTCAAAACCTGCAACTGTCCATAGGTTTTTACACACATCTTTTAATTTATTTATTCCAGCCCCGGTACCTTTTAGTAGCATAACCTTACTGCCATCTACACTATATACTGAGCAGAAAGCATGTTTCTGATAATATTGAACAATAAAGCTATGTTAGTCTGAGATGGGAAATTACACCTGTTATTGTGAAGTTATTTCTTGCCATGTGACAGCCCTGCCAAGTCCTGTATTTAAACATGGGTATTTAAAGTCTTTAGCATACACAACTCCCTTTAACTGCCATACCAAATTTAAATCCCTTCAATCCCAGAAAAATCTTATCTAACAACATTCACATAGAATAGCATTCTTCAAGCACCCACAAAACCTGAAAACTTTAGTCAAAAATGATTTTGAACTGTTGAATTATCATCACAGTAAATTATCTTGTTGTTTTTTTTTTCTCAGCTACTTTCTGCATATCCAAAGGCTGAATTACTAGAGCTTATATTTTCCCAAACTCCAAAAGTGTTAGCACTTACCCAACACATCCTGAAGTATGGGCCTGTGGCTCTCTAGGGTGTGAATTATAAATATGTTTAAAGAGTGATGAGATTACAAAATAAAATTTAATTTGCGGTTGGGAAAAAACAAAGCTGATCAGAGGGCAAGCAATATCTCTGCTTGAATTTTACTCACTGTTAGGAAAATTTCTAAAGTGTTTCTATCATGCCAAATAAGGTTTATTCTCCCAATCAAATTAAAGGAGAAATAGCTTAAATGTGGATTGCAGACGAATGGTAATGTTTTGCATTTTAAAAAGTCTTTTTCCCATTAATATAAGTAGATAAGAAACAAGAAAAAATTATAACAGTCACATACTGCTGTAAAAACAACATTATGTCAATTACAATGGTGTTTCAAGACTATAACTGAGTTAGGAATAGAGGTTTGTGAACAACAATATTCAAACAGAATTCTAAATTGTATCAGAGAGTTTTGCCACTTAGTTTTTAATTAAGTTTCTCTAGTGCATACTGGCTGTTAAACTGCACACAAGAAGTATTGATTTTTAATGATTAAGTAATGATTTTTTATTAATTTTTAATTAACCTTCTATTGACAAGGTTACTGACCACAGTACAAGCCAACAAGTAGAACGAAAGGAGAGCAAAGTAAGTACTGACAAAGGGGTAAGAAATAAAACGTAAGAACCACTGAAGAAATCTCCCATGGAACTAGGCTTTGACAACACCCTTTGGGTTCAGTGCCTTAGTCACAAACTGTCTTTCCTCTGGTATACAATTTCTTTATCTACTATAAGCACTGTTCAGTCATACCTGATGAACAGTCTGTATTTACGTAATGAATCTTTTGCTGCCACCTTGCTAATCTAGGTGGATGTCCCAAGCCATTCACAATTAACTTACACATCTCACCTTTTTTGGGTGCATGCTACTTGGGCATTTCTCCCTTCACATAAACAGTACCACAGCTAGAAAAATACATAGCTAATCACGGGTCAAAGCAGGGCCAGGAACCTCAGCCCTTTAAGATGCCACCAGTCAGCAGAGGAACAACACGCCCAATATCTGCAAAGCAGCGCTGTTGAGATTAGAAGTGTGGAGTATTTCCTCATGCAGAGATCGATCACCGGTTATTAGGTGCATCTCATTTTACTACGACCAAGAAGGCAGGTAAAAACACTTTGCACTTGGGTTTGCATGGCCCTGGATAATTCTGGCAAGCCATCAGTTTCAAGAGTATGCAGTGTGTCCTTTCTCCCAATTTAAGGATGCTTGCTACAGTACATAGGGGTCTGAACAGATACTTGTATCTGCTTTTCCACCAAGAACTGTCAAACTGTCTACCCTGGGTCACCATGTGAGGAAAAGGTATGTTTGGAGAGGAGCCATGTGTCTTGTCTACCGTTAAAGGAGAAAATGTGCATTTAGGAGGAAGAAACTCCAAAGAGAAGAAAGAAACACTACTGGAATATTTTTTGCTTTGTTTGAAAACCAGAGACTAAATACTAAAGACCATTCCTGGAATCAATAAAAAGTAGCTTTACAATCATACTTTGATATATTTGACCTGTCAAAAATATTTGAATGACAGTTGTACCATGTTCACAATCATCAGAGTAAGTCGCTTTCATGGGTTCGCCAAACCGAAAGGAAATGGCTATGGCTGGTGTAAGTTATAATTCAGGATTTCCCACTGTGACACCAAGCCTAAAGACAGAATTCAGACTAGGCAAATCACATTTGCTCTGTTATTGGCATTTGGGTCTGAGAGATGCTAATGACTTCCAATAAATACACATATTGTGTTCTGGTAGTGGGAAACCTTGGTACTTATTTGCAGTTTTTCTGTCTACACATGCATTCTTTTTCTGGTTTAGACTTCTGAAAATGATGGCTGTCTTTCCCCTTTTCTGAAAGACATTCTGAATCACAACCCTACCTCTCTCTTGCCAGTGGATTACATTTGTTTGCATGGTGCCAGGATAAGAGCAACACAGCTGCAATGGCTGTGATGTTCTCAAAGTACTCTGGCATGCACAGGTCTCATTTAGAGGACACTGAGACCACACAGAACACTCAGTCACAACATTACTGTTGTACATTTACATAGCTCATTTTATCAAGAAAGATAACAAAGGCATTTTACAAGTACTGGACACATACCAACGCTGAAATGTTGCCAGTCTTTCTCTTGAGGGTAGTGAACAAATATTAAATGGCAGCCAGCAAGCTCACTGCTGAAGGCAGTGTTTTGGCTACAACAGCAGCATTGACCATTTAACTGTGTAAGAACAAATAAAAGATGCCCAAACTCAATCTTCCCACAACATCCAGTCAGAATTCAAAAAGCACAGCAAATCATCAGAGTACTGCAGAAAACCCAAGGTCTGAGTCACTGTTGCAAGAATACAAACCCTTTTGGTCTCAGGAAGCCAAAGGTCTACAAACATTTTGTGGTGCTTGTGGTTCAGGGAGAGGAAACAATAAAACAAGTTTTGATTGGTCCTTAAGAAAATAAGCACACTTCAGATGATCAACTCAACTTCTGCCTGGTGAAAACTTCATTATTTGTACAGACAGCCAACCATTTCCATTGTCCCATTTCCTCCTCAAGGTTTCCTAGATATTATACATAATGAAGATCTATCCATGTTTGGGAGATAATACAGACTTGGTCTTGAATCACAGAAGTTAATTATCACCTGACTGCACTTTTAATACTTGTAACAGGATAATATTGAAAAAAACTTATTCTAGGTCTACTGAACCTAGAGTCAAAAAAGTAGCACCCTGAGAGGCCTACNTCCATTGGGAGATAATACAGACTTGGTCTTCTTGAATCACAGTTAATTATCACCTGACTGCACTTTTAATACTTGTAACAGGATAATATTGAAAAAAACTTATTCTAGGTCTACTGAACCTAGAGTCAAAAAAGTAGCACCCTGAGAGGCCTACATTTGAGATAGCAAGTTACAACTTACTTAAAGCAACTAGATAAATGGGTAACAGAAGCAATAAAATTTAAAAGTTTATCAGAAAAACTGTAGAGAATGCAATGCTTTGAGGACTATAGAAAGAGGAATTTCAGAGAACCCAAATAAATTCACAGTTTTTATGGACAGACTGGACATGTATGGGCTATTCGGTTCCTACATGTAGGAATCATATTTTTGAGAATGAGACAACCTGAAAAATTAGAGGTAAAATGTGGGCAAGAACTTGGAAGGAAGTTTGAAAAGATACTGTTGACATGGTTTTTAATTAAGGACAGATGATGAAGAAAAAAAAAAGAAAGAAATTAGAATAAATATAGACGTCTTAAGTTCTGAGGCAACTGGTGCATCCATCTACATCTGTGCAGGGAAGACCTTTGTGAACTGTTCTCTTGGGTTCCAATGTAAAATGTAACCAAAAGGACATATTCTATTACCGTCTACATAAGCTGTTAAAATGGGTGGAGCAGTGTTTATCTTTTTGTTTATCTTCTCCATGACTCAGCCCTGATAACTCCCTCTGGTGAAGCAGCAGCCACCCTGGAGGGGCCATCTCCGCTAATGGGCCATCAGTGTCTCCCAGCATCACTCACAGAATTGCACTATCCCATTGTGAAATGCCCCACCTTGGGGGAGGAACCAAACACGTCCACATGTATATAATCTGAGACTTGGAATACCATGAAAGGACCACCACTGGATTCCCAGAGGGCAGGAGCACTCAATAACCACCACTGGACCTCCAGAGAAGGACCAGGCCTTTTCTACAGCATCACTGCTTTGACAAGACCACAGCAATCACTCCAGCGGGACTGCAGTCACCACCACCACCCTGACCAACAGGGTATCAGGTCATATTCTGACTTTGTCTGTTTAAGCCAGTGTTTCTGTACTACTGCCTTTATTGTAATTTTCCTATTAAACTGTAGTTCTGACTTGGAATCTCTCACAAAATATTTGTGTGGAGTTAATTCCTCTGCTGGTTTGCTTTCAAACTAGCATTGCTGTGAAATACACCCTTCCCATCAGCAGTGCCTAGTAAATGTTCTCACAGCAAGTTGATCCGACTGCCTTGTTTATCTGAACAATTATGATTCTTAATTTTTGGCTTCACCATAGTACATAATGGTTTATTCTTGGAATTATATGTACAGAAAGGAAGAAGCATGTGAACTCTGAATAGACACAACAATTTTCACCAAAGATACGAAATGCCATTCAGTTTCAATAGGTTTCTCTGTCCCCAACTCTAAACACAACATTCGAAGTTATATAGCTATTACAACCAGCTGGGGGACTTTTTTCTAATTGAAATGTACTCTTACTGGAAAGATTATATATATAAATAGGATGGGGAGAGAGAGAGAGAAAGAGACAGAGGTAGAGAGAGGAAATGTGTATGTATATGTATATGTATGTGTGTACATACATATGTGTATATGTACATATATATAAATGTATACTTTGGTCATAACAACCCCATCCATCACTACAAGATGGGGACAGAGTGACTGGAAAGCTGCCCAGCAAGAAAGGACCTGGGGGTTCTGGTCAACAACCGGCTAAACATAAGCCAGCTGTGCCCATGTGGCCAAGAAGGCAAATAGCATCCTGGCCTGTATCAGCACCTGTGGCCAGCAGGACCAGGGCAGTGATCGTCCCCCTGTACTCAGCACTGGTGAGGCTGCACCTCGAGTACTGTGTCCAGTTTTGAGTCATTCACTTTAAGAAAGACGTTGAGATGCTGGCACAAGTCATGAGAAGGGACAATGAAACTAATGAACGGTCTATGGAATAAATCATGAAATGAGTAGCTGACGGAGCTAGGTTGTTCTTCCTGGAAAAAAGAAGGGTCAAGGAGACCTTACCGATCTCTACTACTACCCAAAAGTAGGCTGTAGAAAGGTGGGAGTCAGCTACTTCTCTCAGGCAACTAGTGACAGGACGACAGGAAAAGGCTTCAAGCTGTGCCAGGGGAGGTTTCAGTTGGGCATCAGAAAGAATTTCTGCACTGAAACAGTGGTCAAGCACTGGAATGGGCTGCCCAGGAAAGTGGTAGAGTCACTATCTCTGGTAGTGTTCAAGAAACGACTGGATGTGGCACTTAGTGCCATTGGTCTAGTTGACAAGGTAGTGATAGGTCTAAGGTTGGACTCAATGATTTTAGAGGTCTTTTTCAGCTTTGATTCTATGATTATGTATATATATGCATGTGTGTGTGTGTGTGTGTGTGTGTGTGTATGTATGCATGTATAATAGCCACACTACTCCCCAACACTGAAATCCGAAGAGGTTTTGTGCTGTAACTATATTTGCCTATGCACCTCAGAAGGAAAGTTTGGTGTTGTTTTATGTGGTATTTTTTTAAAATCAGTTTTATTTCATTGCAGGGCTACTACTCCAAAACCTGACCACCAGGAAAGGGGGTTGCTATGATGACTGCTCAGGAAACAGTAGTTATATGCTGCCACCTGAGCTGTAAATGAAAGGGAGAGAAAATTGTTTGGGGCTTCTAACACGGAACACAGAGCAACCACTGGCAAAGATTAGGTGCAGAGTTTAGGAGTATTTTTTTTTCTTTCACTGGAACATGATGATCTGTATGTTTTGGCTCATTTAAAAAGACTTAATGTTTGAGGCCCTAAGCAGGAGAAAGCGTCTCCTTCCAAAAAGGGGAAAACTTTTTTTGTTTTGCTACATAGATGAATTTCAATTTAGCTTTAGCCTTGGTTAGCTTCAGATATCTTCTGAATGCTGAAACAATGTGAGGCAATGGCAACTACTCTGTGTAGGGGAATACAAGTGTTGTTTCAAAGACGTTTGTGCAGTCACAAGGTATTTCTCCTAAAAACAAGTCTTCAAACTCTCATTTTAAGACAAAAAGCAAAACTCTACTGTGTAGCACACACTGAAGAGCAGGTACCCTCTGGCTAGTCAAAAAACAACATATGTGGATGTTATTCTCCTTGTCCTCCTCTCTACAGTCCTCTCAAAAACCCACAAAGAGGTTCTTATTATATAAGGGACACCTAGAGATCAATTCTTTGACCCAGGAATCCAGAAGGCAATGCTAGAAACCTCGTTTTAGACAAGTCAGAGCTTGGATAGCACAGGGACAGGCCCAGCTCAGAGAAATACTTAATGTCAAGATAAATAAGTTTTGATAAAAGTCCATCTCCTGTGTTAAACATACCACAGAGAAACAAAATAATGCTGCTGCAATGAATATAAATTACTATAAAATCTTTGTTTTGAAAATCACTTCCACAACTGGCTCCACGGTTCACTCAGCTGCCCAAATGTCCAGCCTGGTGCTCACTTGCACATTCCCTCTTTGATAACTATTTTTTTCTGTGCACCTTATCTAAAATTATATGGATTAAATAATTCACTTCACATCTCAAGCCAGTTCAAATGTAGAAATTTCAATCCAAAACACTGTAAAGTACTACTATCATTAATAGAGTATTTACTGTGTTATATCATTCTTTGGTTTTGCATTTGCATGGTGTATACCCGGTCTACATGTGCATAAATACACTATACCTGAAGGAGACTTTGTCCTCACACATTGCTGTAGCCCTGATACCTGGGGGAAGCACGTTTGGGACAGCACTCACCAAAATAAACCAGACATCACTGCCTTTCCCTCCTGAATTGTTGCCAGTGCTTGTGAAACCACAGGCCTGTTTGTCATGTCAGCTGGCCTGAAGAAAAGCAACCTCCTCCCCTGCTCCACTTTCCACAAGCATCTGGAGGCCACCAAAGGGGTATAGGACAATCTCCACATAAAAAAGCCGAATCTATTGCTGTGGGAAACAGCATGAGCGCTCCTCCTGCTTTTCTTGCTCCTCCTGCACATAGGTGACCACAGGTGAGGCATGAGTGTGGAGAGTGAGCTATGCTGCAGAGAATCTGGCAAGTATGAGAGCATGCCCCCAGAGATGCCTGCACAAAGTTATCCAGAGTAGATGAGTAAGACACAAAATGCCACAGTTAGGCTGTCCAGCAAAATAGGCAAAAATGGGGCAATCCTTGCCAGTCTGCCTTATGCATGGTTGTGGGAATTGACAGCAGGTCAGCAAGCCTGCCTGGTTCCGACACTGATCGTAGCACAATCCGTTTGTACCCGTGAGAAAACTTAGTGTTAGCAGAAGCAAGAAACCAAAACAGAAGCTGGTGTTTTCTATATACATAGAATGTTTAGCATGCCTATGCTACCAATAGCTGAAAATAGTGTATTATAGCAAAATGATAGCCAATGAATCTATTGTAGAACTTAAGCAGCCAAATGATGAGTAACATGAATGATAAACATAGCAAAGTCTATAATATGTCTTGGGAGTTTTGAATAAAGAGCTTTTTCCCAGAAACTGAGCCTGGGGTATATTTTTGTGTCGCTCCCGCCTCAACCACGACATCTGGTGACCCCACACAGTTATTGCAGCAGAACGCATGATACCCTTAGAAAATACCGCGGGCTGCAGGCCATGCATTGACACGGGCTGTGCTTTGGCATGGAACACATGATATCATCAAATATCATGCTGAGAGGAGTGGAGGCGGGAACTCGGCAGAGAGTAAGTCTGGACCTGATAAGAAGATGCCAAGACCCTTGAGTCTGGTGAGCTGGGAATGTTTTAAAGACTATTTAAATATAGGGGACAATTTACCAAATGAGAAAAAGACTGTAGTGGCAACTTAGAAGGCGCTTCTAAAGCGGAAGGGTGTTAAAACCACAGACTCTGCCCTTCAAAGTGTCTTGCTGTGGGCATGATCTCAGGACTTCCCCGTGGATCCCAGTGTAGCATTCAGCATGACTGTATGGAAGGCAGTGGAGGAGGAAAAAGAAACGGGACTTAGAACTGCAAACTTCTGTGGACACGGCGCGGGGGTGAAGGCGCAGGCAGACAAAACCAGCAGCGAGCTGCAGATGGAGCGCTGACCGAGCTCGCTTGTGAGCCTTGAGCTGAACAACCTGTCTACAAACTTTAGAATAGACTGCCCTACATCCCCTGCTTCCGTGAAACAGCTCTCCTCCCCGCTGCTGCTGCGTTCTCACGGTATATCACCAAGCCGAAGAGGACGGGGTGGGGAGAGGCAGGTGAGCCCCGGCTCCCGCCCCATGCTCCGTTTGGAAGATTCAGACACCTGCACCACGTGGCGGGGCCCTGGGATGGGGTGGGGGTGCGTTCAAGCAGTGCAGCTTCATTTCCGCATGTTTTTTCAAGGTTCCTTTTAACTGGTAAAACTGAGTTACAGAGGCTTCTGTGAAGGCCGTAGATTTGATAAAGATGGTGACCCTCTCACTGGAATTGTAAACTTGTGTATGTGCCCTCTTATGAAGGGAAACTGGCAGGTTTGATTATTGTTAAGCTTCCCGCAGATGATTTAGTTGTTGTACTAATCATGGGGATCTGAGAAGCATAGTATTTGTATGCATCTCAGAAACATTTTTGGCTTTTGTTTAAAGTAACCCTGCTTTTTCAGTGAGCTGTGGACTCTTATTAAGACTGTTTATTGGGGAGATTCTGGGTTGTTTGTGTAAATGTGGTGTCTTTTAGCTGCTAAGCAAAGTCCAAAATTCTTCAACAAAGTGTTTATATATTGCATAATTGATACAGCCTGTCATGTAAGATGTATGCTGCCTTTCTAAGAATTTGAGTTTAAAAATCTAATTGTTTAAGGTGAGTATTAACGAAACAAGGTATGAATCTGCAGCAGTTGATTTTAAAGCCTGATGTCAAAACCTTGAAGGATTTACAAAGTTGCTGGCAGCAATTAGTCAGGTGCATTCCTGTCTCCACTCCCCTATTACTGCTATCTCAAAAGCTATTTATCACCCTTCACTGTGCAGGCAGGCAAAATTATGCCGGTTTTAACACTTCGCCTGCTTTTGTCCCATAGCTTTACTAAAGCACTGTTGTTGTGAATCTTTCACCATGGACAAATGCGTAACAGGTTTTTGAATAAGTATAGCTATCTAGTAGCTCAAGCACAGTTTTCCCTTTTGCCACTTATTAATTGAAATTGGACTGCTATCAAATGGTTTAAGTACCGTGATAGACCAGAAAAGTCACAAAAAGTGATACCACCTTACAAAACAGACTTGCTCTCTAAGTGTGTGCTATCTGTACTCACCTAACAAAAGTTACATTACCTTTCATACTCCAAGGTCAAATTTATTGTATTGACAATCGTAGACCTGTCCTGCCATCTGCGAGTTGAGCAGGTTTTAAGTGCAATTTGCCAATACATACACTGTTGTCACTTTTCTGACTGAAGACATTCATGGTATTCTTTAATCTTACCAGAGATTACCAGAGATCTAATTATTTTAATATGTCATATAAAACTGCACTTCAAAAACTCTATCAGATTTATACCAAAAGGTTACTGAAGGACACACAGTGTTGTCATTTTTTTTAGAACACCTGCAATTTGGAAAATTATCTCTCCAATGAATCTGTCTTGCTGCTATTTTATTTATAAATCAGTTGTTTGCTTGTATATTGTTCATTGATGTATAACTGCTGTAGAGCAGGTTTTGGTAGCTGTCTTGTACTGATGAAGTCAAGGTGAGTTACATTCTGCTGTATCTGACACCTTATAGGTACGCTCGCAACTTTGAATTTAGTTTTGAGTGATGCTGATTTTAAGGTCTGCCAAGTGTGTTATAAAGCTTAGTTTTATATAAATTTTAACTTCTGTTGAAATATGTTCATTTAAATGGAAAGATCTCCTTTGCTACAGAGATAAGATTGAACCGATTGAAATGATTATGATGATGAATTGGAAAGCAATTACTTCCCAAGAATATATGGTAATAAGTTAT
>VYZQ01035079.1:7469-21175 GCA_013400655.1 Mystacornis crossleyi | reverse complement strand
TTATCCAAATTCTAGCACATTACTCCTGTACATGTGTGAACTGAGATTCTCAAAGCTTTCAACTTAGCAGAATAGGAGGATATTCTTTTGGAGAACAATTCGAATACTCTTATATCAGGATGAAACCTTTGCCAAAATCAGTTTATTTCTTGGAAGGAGCAGAAATATGTTAAATGACATGGGAAAGAAAAATAAAAGAATTAAAGAAAGAAGTTGAGCCTTGGGGCTAAAAAATCTTATAACTACAATCAGCTGAAGAGAGACTCCTGTCACAGGAAGTGACTTGTAGATTTTACTTCTAGCTGCTGTTGTCAACTGTGCTTTCAATACATGTAATATATGAATGAACACTTAGTTGGTGAACATTTTTTAAGTACATATTTTTTTTTTTTAAAACCTGAGCATACCTCAAGGATGAAATTTGCAAAGTGAAAGGAATATTACAGGCCTGTGTCCTGCAATTCCTTTGGCACGTGCATAGATTTATGATCGAAGCTAAGAAGCTGAATGAAGAATATTCTGTTGCTGGTTTTGAGTTGCATTAAGACTTTCTTTGCTGTCATTATGTAGAGCTATTCCAATTTTTTTTTTTTCTTTTCTTTTTTTTTTTTTTCTTCTCTCTAACTGCATTTGCTGTGATACTGTTTCTTAGGCTCAGGTCATTTTTGCACAGGTCTTTGTGGTACAAATTAGTTTAATAGTTTACTGCAGGTGAAGGAAGTGGGAGGAAAATTTCAAGCAAAAGGAAATTCAAAGTGCCACATCTGGACAAGAATAAACTGAAACACGAATAAAGGCAGAGGGCTGGCTGGCTGAAAAGTGGCTGGGCAGAAGAGGACCTGGGGTCTCTGGTGGACACCAAGTTGACCATGTCCTGACAATGCACTCCTGCAGCAAAGGCCAGCAGCTTCCTGGGCTGCATGAGGCAGGGCATTGCCAGCAGGTCAAGAGAGGTGATGTTTTCCCTGTGGGGAGAAAAAACCACAAGCCATGGAGTAGGTGCAGACATCCAGGTCTTTAGCAAAATGCCAACAGATGGCTTTACATCACCACTCACTGTAGCTGGATGGATCAGGCTGCTTAAATTCATCACCTGCACAGGTCTGTGTCTGGCTCAAATCTGTTCTCACGCAGATGGTGTGGCCAAGTTCTCATCATCAAGCACAGCAAACTCACTCCAGGACACTTTTGCCAAAGACAGAAGAGTGGAGTCCCACAATTTTTTTATGAACAGAAGGCTTCTATTTCTTCTTTTTCCACCTTGTTGATGTGGCAACTGGCTAGTCCCTACCACAGAGAGGGGAGGTATTTCATTTTGTGTCTCAATTAGAACACCTAACAACCCTTCTTACAACAGAAGGGTTTTTTCAGCTCAACGTTTTCTTGGCTGGGTGTGATAAACAGCTGTCAGCACTAAATGCATTGATCTGAAGGTATTCAAATAGTAAGCTGAGCTTCCAGAAATAAGAAAGATGGTTCTTACCCATCTGAGATTCAAGAAACTGAAATGCAATTCATCAAGCTGTAGTGGTCAAGTGATGTAAACCTGTGAAAAGCAGAAAAGGCAAAAGCTGTGGGTCTGAGGCTGTCTGCATGCACTTGGACATGCACCCTAGGGCTGTGAAGTCACAGAATTTAAATACATCCTCCCTTTTAAGTCACTTTGGGCCTATGACAGCAAGGAGTGCATACAATGTGTGACTATGTTCAAAGGCAGGAGTAGGAATAACTTTTTAAATTGCATCCATATACAGAGAGATGGGGGTTGTTTTTAAATTGTGTCTTATTCTAATGAATTACGTAGGGTTGTTTTGTTTTGTTTTTTATTTCATTTGCATAAAAATTACTTATATTATTATATCTTTTCTGATAGTTCTGCTAATGAAAACATAAGGAAAGGGGAAAGGTGAAGCTATGCTGTCAGTTGTACAGCATTGCTATTATTTAATTCCACAGCTGTGCTGTGAGGTAGCTGTGGAGGATATGGCTCACAGATTAAAGTATGCTTTTCCTTATTGTGTCTTCTTTTCATAAGAATTCACTCCCCAAATGCTTTACTTGTACATATGATGTACTTAGAGAGATAACTGCAATGGCAAAAAAATGGGTTAGGAGCATGAAGAACAAATAGAGATTTCACCTGAGATATAATGGCAAAATGGACAAGAAGACAATGTGTTAATGAAGAAGAGAGGAAGTGAAAGAGCAGACCTTATTCCTACTGCTATTTAAGAAGTAGAAGCCACCCTATTTTTGTATGAAGACTGTTAAATATGATACCAGTTTGCTGTAGTAAAGGTGACAAAAGATTTTATATAGCTTCCCCCCCCCACCCCATCTCTGATATATCTTTGCCTAAATAATGAAGAAAGAATTGTTGTAAATGATAGAGATGGAGACACAAAATCCCAGGCCCAAATTCAAGTAAATATTAATCCCCATCTGGAATAATTTATTCCATATCTTTCAATAAATTTGCAATTCTGATCTACTAGACCCTGATCAAATTTTTGAAAACACAGTTTTACTTTATCTTTTAATGTCAGCTGTATATAAAAGTTTGTTAACTTGGAATTTATTGTTCAGCCACTGGCTATCCCTGTAGCTTTTCACAAACAAAGGAGGCTAAGCTGGACTGCATAGGATGGAGTCCTGAGTCTTGGTGCTTTTTCTGAGAAAGTTTCTTCTGCCTAAACTAGGCTATATTCAAAGCACTAAAAGTCTGTTCTTGTTCTTAACATTTAATTTTTTTTCAATATTTATCAAAGAACCATTGGAAATGACCAGCCTTTACCGTGTGACTGTGTATGTACCTATAGGGAGAGATAGGGAGATGTAAAAAATATTAATTATAAAGCTGCATAGAAAATAACCAAAATTTAATTATGTTATCATGTAGCTTTCTTCTTGCAACCTATATGGAATCCCACGGGCTTCCTTGGAAGCCTCTTTGGATATACATGTTCAGCTGTGCAGGTCAAATTCCTTGGCTGGAGCTATCTAATGAAATGACACAGTTCCTTGGATGACTTTAGATTAAAAAAGAGAAAGAAAAACGCCCAAATCCTTAGTTTTACTTTAAGTGCATGATGACTTTTCACTTTGCATTTGAAATCTCATTAATATCTTTTCAGGTTTTTTTGTCACATCTGCTTCCTCTCTCTTGCCCTTTCTGGCAGTGACCATATCTGTGAGCTAAGTGCACAAGCAGCACTCATTATTTGCTTACTCAAGTATTGCAGGATATTCAATTTCGGATTTGTGAACTAAAGGAGAGACAAGATGCCTCCCAGTTCTCCAGGTGATGCTTAAAAGAGCTCAGAATTTTATAGCTCACTAGTTAAGATATCTTTCTGAGGTTAAGCTAATGACATTTTTTATATCTTATTAGCTACCTGATGGTGCACTAACAAAAATATATTAAACTTTATTTAAAAAATAAAAGATAACTAATGCAATCACACGAAACATCAGTTAATGCTGAAAGCCCCAAGCAATATTGCAGAGCTGCACTCTAAGTTTGAATGTAATATATTACAAAAAAATAGAATGTTTATGATTCACTGTTCCTGTCATCTTCTTTAAGCAATTTTTTTCATTTTCTTTTTTCACCTGTTGTATCATGAACAGATTAAAAAGCAGAATATGTCTTCCCAGTCATGATTCCTTGTCCTCAATAAGGAAATCAAACAAACAAACAAACAAACAAACAAAAAAAAACCCTCAAAGAATTACAACATCAGTTAAAAACCAACAGCTATTCTGGGGTCTCTGGAACACCAAGCAGCAACAGAATAAATGATCTGAAATTTTATCTTGCAGGATCCATCTCTGATGATCTGCTTTAGTCTGGATGCATTATTTCCCTAGCACAAGTCCCAAGTGATACGAATATGCCTCTTTTCTTGGTTAGCGATGTCTTTTTACCTTGTAGCAACATCCAAGGATTCAAGCTCTACTGCTGCATCATGTTCTGTATAATAATCCTACAAAAGCATAGGAAGAGAAGCATTTCTGTTCTGCAGAGCTTCCAATTCAGATACTCTGAGAGGTAATTAATATTTCAAAGGAAGGAAGGAAGAGCAAGTTGGAAGTTAATTCTGGAAAGAAAAGAATTTTAATCTGGGGCAATAACATGTCAACTACCTTACACCTGTGAGGTGTTCTCAGGTCTGAAAAGGGAAAAAGGTGAAAACCAACACCTGCAGCTCCATCTTGATTCTGAGCAAAACAGAAGCAGGAATAGTGAACATGGTTGTATGCATTAAAAAGTGGTGCTGCTGTTCCCCTTCATATAATTCAGGTAGTCACTTTTACCATCCAGCCGTCAGCACTGATACTGCTGACGATAGTAGCTATAAAACGGCAAACCCGTAAAATATCTTATACTCAGAAGGGAGTTTGCAGAGATAAATGAGGGAGTTGATGCCAGAAATCTATGAGCCAAAACAGTTATTTTGGCAGAAAAATTTGAACAGATAGAAGTGAAGACATATGGCATTTAGGCCAGAGGGGTGGAAACTGCAGCAGCTGAGACACACAAGAATGAAGACTTGGATGAAAACTCATTTCTCCTCTCATTCTGGACAGCTCAAGTGCCTGAAGAACCTTCAAGATCTAGATTACGTTCCATGAGTTTATATGGACAGACAGCTAAAAAAAGATTACAAATTCCGTAACTGAGTTGGAGAAAAGTTAAGGTTTTCCTGAATCTGAGATTAGCCTCACAGTAAGATATCGAGGGAAGGAAAAGTGATAGGGCTCTGTTTGAATTGTGCTGAGGTTGGAGGAGAGCTGCGCAATAACAAGAAAACATTAGAAAATAAGGCCAATATAGGTATAGAGAAAAGAAGGAACTCACAGTCACCTGGACTTTCCTTTAGGAAATATTGCATTAATAAAATATAAAGTGTGTGTCTACTCCATAGTTTCAAGATTTTCCCAAATGTCCCTGGTTGCCATGGAGATGAGAGCCTAAGGACTGAAAAAGTAGTTTGCTAAAATTTTAAATTCTACTCTGTAATACTAAACGTGGGTTTTGCCTAAAGTGTGGAGACTCTTTGGGTCAGAAGAAAAGAAGCTTTTGCTTTCAGAAAGAGTTTGACCGTGTGAGGAAAAGTATTTTCCCTAGTAGTTATAAACAGCTAAATTCAGTGAATATCTTCTTTCTTCCTGAGAGGAGAAATTGTAGAAAATGGGAGCTGAGTTGGTGCGGTTCACCTCCTTGTCTCAAATTGAAATGCTCTGACACATGGAGCAGTGTCAACCAGGCAGGACAAAACACACTTCAAGCTAATAACTGAAGCAAAATGCTCCCTCATCCGTGTGTGGTGAGGCGATAGGGATCTATTCCCCCTGTGTGCAAATTACATAATCCCGCGCATCGCGGGGCTACGAGCGACGGAAGAAAGGGGATTGCTGAGTGAGGATAAAACTCAGCCTCACATTTGTATGACCAGCACAAAGCCAGAAGACCTCTTTCTGAAGCTATGAGTATGAATCCTCTGTTATTTTCTAAAATATGCCCAGAAAGCTTGCTGCTTTGAAAGAAAAGTGCAGTTCAGGAAATTTAAAAAGGGGAAAAATAATACTGTTGTATTTGCCATTACTTCTCTGTTTCCTTCATTTTCTCAATACATTACCGAAAATTGAAGACAAGCTTATGACATGTACATCAAAAGAAAACTTCCCCTGTGATGGATGATAGCAGGACAAGGTCAATAGCAGAAGTTATTTAAGCATTTGCTAAGATCTGTTGCATTATTCCACTGCAAAGTCCGCAGGGCAAAAACACACTAATAAATACTGAGCCACATTATTGTGCTTATGTCTCTCTGTTCATATAAAGAAATCTTTCTGGAAATTCCAAATTTGACATTCTTTCCACCACTTTAGTTGGCTATGATTTCACGTTTGCTTGAGAGATGCTCAAGAAGTGCTTACAGCTATTTAGGAGTAACCAAATCTTTCCATGAGCTTTGAAACAGAATAAAACATAGATTGTTAAAGCTCAGAAAAAAACCAAAATAATTTACATCATATTACCTTAATAACTGTGTAAGAAAAATAAGATACTTTTTTTTTCACTGTTTTTTTTTTTTTAAATTACTCCTGCGTTGAAGAAAAAGAGTTTACATAAAATGATTGGCTGAACATATTGATGGTAACAATAATAAACACTAGCAAAACATGATCCCTTTGGGACAGTATCACTGTCATGAAGAGATATAAAAACATGTTAGGAAGGAAGGGGAGGTGGAAGGAACACAGAGAAATATGTAAAATAAAAGCACATTTGCACATTTCATAACTGTAGCTACCTCCTCAAGTGAAGCAAAGAGGGAGAGGTGGTACGAACAGCATTTTTCTGATGAAATATCATTGCCAGGAAGAGAGTCTTGATGTAGCTCAAGCTCCCTATAGTGTACATTTTTTGTTCTACAGTCTGTTTACTATAGCACAGTGTTCATCATAATTGCACTAATAGATTTTTGGTTTTCCTGGGGTGACCAAACGTGTCTTGGCAGGAATCACACAGGCAAGTGTGTCCAGGCAGCACCATCTCTGACCCTTTCCATGCTCCCATGGTACAGCCCTACCCTGGTCAGGAGTGACCAGGCTGTGGGGCATAAACTGTCTTGAGTCCACAGGTCTGGGAGGAACCCGCCATGCACTCTTATTTCCCTAGCAATCAAATCTGCCAACTTAGGAATTCTTTGTCCTATTGTTTCAGCAATTCAAAAGTTATTGTACCACTGTGCAATTCCTTTAATAAAGATTTCATAAATAGTTAATGCATATTAGGCCTTAAATAGAAAATATTTATAAGGAATAAATGGTGTTCAATTAGGAAGCATAATTTCCAGTAACTTCTCTTTTTTATTAATATTAAGAGAATTTCTTCTCTAACCCTTTTTAGCAGACCATTCTGCTTGAGGCTGCTGTTTCAATGGTGCTTCATTCTTGGCCTTGTCATTTAAGTTCCTCATTTAATTTATATATAAAAAGTTCCATCTTTTTAATGTACTAGTTTCTCACTGTTTTAAAATAAAGGTAAAATATATCCCTTTGTATGCTGCTGAATATCTAAGCCATTTAAGCAGCTTTAAAGAAATCTTTTTACAAAACTTTCTTTTTCTGTGTTCTTCCATAAGATAACGGGGAAAAGACAAGGAAGATGATAAATTTTCCTGAACTAAATCCAGAATCTATAAGAAATATGATGATGAATAACAAAATTGTGCTTTGCCAAGGTGTCTCTAGGTTTTGCTTTCCTGTAAATTAACCCAGCCCACTGATTTCAGTGGATTTTTTTTTTTTTTAATCATATCTCTGCTTTCACTGTTTATGGCACAGATTGCTCTGGTGATAAGTTACAAGGTTTAAAAGACCTTTGCTTTTTCACAGTTGTGGCTGCTGCTGTTGGGTTATTTGAAACCCTCCATTTCTGGCAGTAGGAGCATTGCATCTCAGCAGTGCCTGCTGCCTCCAAGTGGGAAGCCCTGGTTTAAGTCCAGAAAAACCAAAGAAAGAGTGGTGTAATTTTCTGGAGACTCAGGTCAGGACCCGTGACACCATCAAACCTGTTTGTGCACAGAGTGCTCAGAAATCCCTGTCATAGAGGCTGGTTGCATTTTTTAATCTATTTCCATTCAGAGCTTTAACAAATCAAGTCTGAAAGGCAGAAACTACCTCCTGTTCCAAGAAGTACTAAAATGATCCACTTCACTCAGGTAATCTTGCACTAGATCAGAACCCCTCAGGGAAATATTTACATTTTGCCAGTTTACTCAGAGGAATGGCTCTGGGGGTCTGGAAATATCCTCTGCATATATATTTCAATTTTTTTTTTTTTTTTAACTGCAGGAAACAGTGCTGCCAGAGCTGAAGCTAGTGATTTAATCATAGGATTGCTAGAGGCTGCAGTACCCTATCTGCTCAGAAATCAATATCTGTACTCTCAGTTATATTAGAGAAATGTTTACTTCTTTACCTGACCAAGATATTAATTTCTATATGCTGTGTTTCTGATTTTTTTCTTTTTTCTTTTTTTTTTCTTTTTTTTTTTTTAGCTAATGATTTGTGAGGAGAGTAGCCTAATTTATTTTGAAATCCTTTAATACTGCACAATTTTCCCGTTATTGACTGGTTATTTTGTGTGTATATATATAGCACCATTCACACGCATCAAGATGCTCTGCAAAGGATTTGGAATGCTCTGTATGTAGGAAGCAATGCTCTTTGCTAAAACACAGCCATCAGCAGGGCAGGGTGTAGTAGCAACCTTTGTGCTGCTGGTGCTACTGATTTCAGCTGAGGAGGTGAATAGGAGAACTCAGCTGGCGCATCAGGGGAATTTAGGCAGGTGAAATGCAATTACCTGCGTTGGAATATGATCAGGATACCGGTGCTAAGCCCCAGTCTGGTGAAAAGCACAGTGGGATTTTTAATGACCGCGAGTCAGGGAACGTTTTATTTCTCATCCCGAGGACAAAACCTCTATTAGCAGAGTGCCTCCTGCCACTCACTGCAATGTTGGTTTAATATGGACCCGTAGGGAGCAGTGTCACCTCCTGTGGCAAGTCACCACTGCCACATCTGCTCCCTGCTTGGGGAGGGGGACGCGGAGGCGAGCGGAAAGTGCAGCCGGCTGTCACGGCAGTCTGTGGCAGGACGTGGGGCTGAGTGGGATGGCAGGGGCTGCTCCGGTGTGACTTTGGTAATGGCTGAACGCATTTCCTGGTGGGAGCTGTCCCCAGAGGATTCCCATCCACAGCCTGACCTACCTCCACTTCATTTGCTTAATGAGAACAGATGAGACTGAGGCTTAAGGTGCTTGGTTACAAAAAGCACATTAGACATGTCAGGGCAGGTGATTCTCCCACTATAAAAATTGACAGTGTGGGATTAGCTGGTGCTGCGTTGGAAATCTATTAACATTTGAAGCAGTTTGAATTAGAAGTCTTGATAGAATTACAATTACTTTCCTTCTCCTCTGTGAGCTTTGTTGCTATCTTTGTGTGCCTTGTAATGAGAAGACTTATAAACCAAGGAAGATGTTTTCCAAAGTCTTACGTGGAGCCATATTTCTCTGTCAGTTTTACAAGCCTGTATGGATAAGGGAGTAGAAGAAAATGGACAGAGGAAAGAAAAGCCAGTGGGTTTCTGCTTATCAAGTCTGACAGCACACACCAAAGCGTGGAAGTAAGTGGGGAGGCATAAAGGTCATGACCTTGGGAACAGACAGGCATTGGTAATGTTCAGAATTACCCAGGACATGGGTAAGAATATCATGTTTTCTATACACTCAGTGCAGGCTGATGGAGGTAGAATAATAAGAGAAGGCATCATCTCAGTCAGGGAGTTGGATTCATGTAATTTTTCTGACTGGGATTCTGTTTCGTTTTGTGTTCAAGCTGACGGACAGGAATTAACAATTTGTGCTAGTGCCACAGGTTGAGGATATGCAATGATTTCCTCATAACTGCATCTAAAAAGTTAGGAACCTGCAGTCTTCTTCACTCCTCTGGTGACTCCTAGACAGCCTTATAGTAGCAAAGCAAAAAATTACTACAGCTGATTTTAACTTGTGAGTGGAGTGGTGCCAGAATTAGTGCAGCATGAGAGGAGTGAAGGCAGAAAACCAGGGGATGGACAAGTGAAGCTGCTTGTTTGGGCAGCTTAGGATGGAAACCTGGGGGAGAGTTTTAAAATACACATTGACGGCTGAGCAGCCCAGAAAGGCAAAAAGGAAGTGAGAAAATGATAACTAACATCTTCTGGGGGAAAAGAGAGTGGCCTCTCAAGAATGTAACCCCTGGGCCTTTCATCCCGGTGAGAGAAGGGTTATCAAAGGAGGTCATGTGGTGATCTTAGATAAATTGTGAGTAGGAAGAAAACCAGAAGGACCTGTGAACTGGTCTCAGGATTTTGACACGGAAACAGTGAAATAAAATGCACCTTATGGAAAAACGTTGCCTGCTGTATGGACACAGATGTGTTATTACAAATGTTTCCCCAGACCAGAGTTTGCTTTAAATTAATGGGGTTAGAAAAGAGGTGACCATCCCATGTGAGCTGCAAGAAAGAGCAGCACTATTAAGTGATTATAGATTATTTATAAAAGTAGTCTTTTATGAAAATTTCTCCTACTGTACTTCAGATTTCTTTTAGAAACTCAGAGACATTTTAGATTTCACTTTCATCAAGCCTACTGTTTATTTTTTTAACTTCAGAATATTTTAGCTCAAAATGTAAGGCTATTCGTTTTAGAACTTGATCTCTGTGTGTCTCAAATAACTCATCTTTGGGCTTAGTTTATATCTTGATCCTTACACAAGTACAGTACCTACACACTCAAATAAATCCCTCTTTTGAATAATCTCTGTCTTCTGCTGGTGGAATATTTCAAAGTATTCCAAAATATTTTTTGTCTTGTATGTCTTGATCTGCATCTCTGGATGTCAAAATATCACTTCACATTTACCTACTCACCATAATGTATTTCAGTCCTTCACCTGGCACAGCCATCTTGGAGTCATGCCAACAAAATAATCATTTCTTTATCTCAATATACAAACTCATCAGCAGACCCATTTCCATTAGGACTCTTTGTGGCCTCTGGTCATCTCGTAGACGTTATCTCTGGCAGACAGCATGATAATTCATGCAATTTTAACCTTTTTCTTCAACCATGTCCAGGTTGCCTGTATTTCCTATTCCTTTAGATCCTTCAGGCAACCCTTCCTGCATAAAAGGTTCTATCAGACGCCCATTTGAGGGTGCCCACTATACATATATATATATATATTTATATCGCATCTGAATTCAGTTATTTTGGTGCACATAGGCAAGAAATATATTAATCTCTTTATCTAAGTAACAGTTCACCTATTAATAATGTCTGCGGTTTCAAAGCTCTTGCAGTTCATTGCTTACGGGTTGTAGTTTCTTTAGGTGATTAAGAAGAAAATCATCTATGAGATCAAAATATAGGATTAACATTTCCTGAATATAGCACAGGTATGACAAAGGAGAACTTTTATATTTTGGAAGCTCAAATATATCCTAATTATGAGGGGAAGAAATCTAATTACCATTGTTGATAGTCTATCCAAAGTGCTCAGGGAACTAATATTTACTAATCACTAACAATCTGGGTTTCCAAATATCATCAGTTTTGATTTTTTTCATCCATCAATAACTTGACTTTGATATTAGTAAAAATATAGATGATAATACAGTTCTAGAAACATTTTATTTCTTTAAAAGCAATAATTCTAATATATCACTTGAAATTGCTAAATTTATGTTGATATTTTAAAAAGTATATTAATTTCTACTGTGAAAAAACAGATTTTATATTAATTTATGCAATGTACTGTTAGAAATAATAAAAACCCTTGTAGTCCACAAAGGTCATATTGTCAAATATCCTCTAATGTATTTTATGGTGTTTTCTAAAAAAAAAGTAATTAAAAGAGTTCATAAAATAGGAGCAAATCAGATAGAGACACTTCTTAAAATCTGTAATGCTAGGTCCATTGTTAGATCCAACACAGAACATTTGAGGAAAAATGGAAAAGAATTATGTTTTAGTTTATAATAAAATCCAGAGCAGAAAGGAAATGTCAGACAGGCATCACATTTTAAGTAACAGGTGAACAAGTCAATATTTACACTACATAATCAAAAGGGACTGAACCACCTTGTGTGTACAGGGCTGGGGAAATAAATGTCTCAAAATTTGGATCTTAGGAAATATTCCTCCTTGAATTTAATCATGAATGAGTGTGGAAACTAGTTGTACTTATTTAAACAGATGTTTCTTTCAATGTATGTTTTTGGTATAAAATGATTTTGGGGCTTGGGTTTTTTTTTAATAATTCTTTTAATATCGTCAGTAAAAATACCTTAATAATACTGAGTAAACTAAAATAAGTAGAATTTTGAGACACCTCTGTCTCCACGAGAGGTTATAAACAGATGGAATGTTTCCAAGCATGGATGAATGGAACAAATGATTTATCAACTAGATCAATATCATTTGCTGTATCTAAAATCAGAAACATGTGAAAGGAGAGTGATATTTTCACACAATATACTTTTTCCCCCTAACTAATCAACAGTGCACCTTGCAGTCCTGTAATACTGCTGTATACCAAAAAGATCCTCTACTTATTTACCTGAACATCTGTATGGCAATTTGCAAGCCCTTTCCTCTTCATGGGTTATTTTCATGCTTGCAAAAGAAAGGGATACCCCAGAACATGATGTGGCCCACAGACTCGGCCTTGTGCAGCTCTATCCATATACACGGGAAGATACACCTGGTGAACTCACTTGTAACAATTGGATATATCTGGTAAAAACAGAAGAACCAAAGTGCTGAAAATGAATGCACAGGTGATGCTTTGGAGGGTGTGTGATCACTGCTCCACTACCTTTTTTCTCTCTTTTGAACTGTTTTATAATGGAATGACTGAGTTAGTTCACAGCATTGTACAACTGCTCTCACTTTCCTCCAATGGATAAGTAATTTTCTCATCTTTTGGTAGCTCTCTGACCTTTATGTTCCTTGATCAGTAAAAAATCATTCTCCTGGCCAGTCTTCATGTGTGATGGATTGTCAGGAGGCAAAAGGCCCCTATTTGCATTAATGAGGCTGACAAAGACCAAGCAACACGGGTAGCAGAAAAGGAATTTATTTACTTCCATCCGCTGCACTCGCAGCATGACAGCAGGTGTCTGTTGTTTTAGGATATTGAGACCTTCTCAGCGCAGCTCTTGGTCAAATGTCATGTTGTACTTAAGGACTATGTGGCTCAAATTTTAACTTCCATTGCAATCTGTGATTCTGGCCACGGGGAAATTTCATTCGCTGGCTCCCTCGCGGACAGCATGAAGACATCTTGACTTTCTTGTCCTGGGAATGCAATACTTTTCACTACATATCACAGTGACTGGGTCCATCTCCCCCAACAATAAGACGGGCTAAGGAGACCTTGTGTTATAAAGACTTATACCGACTTCTTCCCATAAGAGGTTTAAGCTGAAGAAGCAAAAATTATTTCCCCGTCCTTCCAAAATCTTGAAGAAGGAGACAGAATTCCAGATTGCTCAGGACCTACCATGTACTCAGAGTAGGAAGGAGTGGGAAAATAATGACCAGAACTGAGAGAAACTTAATATACAAGAAATGCTTTCTTATTCTTGTAGACTGTAATTGTATACATAGAGCATGTATAACTTAAGTACATGCACATATGAATACATGAGATATATATATAAGGCAATTTACATGTATAAGCCATATGATATGTTTTATACATATAGTTATGATTATATTAAGAAATAAAGGGTAGATGCTTTATAATGAATAATTTATTACTTGTGGTGTTTACCACTTTTCATGCCAAAATGTCTTTCACAATATCTAGACATAGACAAAGGGTCAAATTCCTTTCCTGGCAATTGCATATTCTGGACGAATCCACATCTTCTAATTTTGGCCTAGAGCTAGGGAAATTCTCTTCTTTGTTCCTGTCAGTGGCAAAACTCCCACTTCAGTGGGATCAGAGCTTACACCAAAATGTTATGTGGTACATGTCACCTGCCTGGTGCGACTAAGGCAGGAGCTGTAGCACTTCATTCTCTCCTCTGTTTTCATGCAATACAAAAATAACCTCATAG
The DNA here is from genome assembly GCA_013400655.1 of Mystacornis crossleyi. Lineage (NCBI taxonomy): Eukaryota > Metazoa > Chordata > Aves > Passeriformes > Timaliidae > Mystacornis > Mystacornis crossleyi. The sequence goes on along the minus strand of VYZQ01035079.1, from coordinate 7,483 downwards.
CATGTCATCTTCAG